>CABEEJ010003428.1:35554-71618 GCA_901482245.1 Timema douglasi | reverse complement strand
GGTTCCCTGGGTTGTGGCGGGCCCCCCCCCCCCTTTCCCGCACTTTCTTCGTATCAGTGTTGCAATGTATCGCAGTTGCCTCATTGCTCTATGTTTCAGAGAACCTAATCACTCCTAGTTTAAAATTAATCGTAAAACTTGGTTTTCTTCTTGACATGGCTTTCACGATTTATTTATTTATTTTTAGCACCACATCTTATTACTTGTCCGGACTATACGATTATGTACTAATTATGTTAGTGGTTTTAAAGATGAGGAATGTTATATCTAGAGGAATTGTACTCACATTTGTGTGGGAAACCCGTTTTATAAAAACCACCCTCAGTACATTCGACCTAGGTTCGAACCTCGATCTCCCCGTCATCAACAGTCCAATCTACTGCGAGAATAATGTCTTAGATCATGCGACCACCGAAGCGGGTTTTCACGATGTTCACGTTAGTAAAAACCTAATCTATGACTGCAAAAATTATGTATGACGCTTCTAGTTAAGTGCCTTTGACCCTCCCACCAAATCAAGTGCGGGAATTACTAGGAAAGCTCAACCCTTAGTTGAAGTCAGAGAAATAGATTAACAGGAAGGGGATGGAGGCGATTTGAGGGAGGGGGAGGGGTGAATTAGTAAAATTGCATAATGTAAAGCCAATGAAAAATTCTCAGAATACTGAAGTCCCGGCAACAATTAAGTCAGTCTAGCCATTAATAGGAAGCCAGCTACTAATTAGCAACATTACTCTTTACCCCACTTACAATTAGGGTCTCCGCCTAGCAACATATTCATAGCTATTATTAGGTTTTTTATTGCTTTTTTTTAAGGGTATTGCATTACTGACCTGGAGGGACATGACATCCAGTACGGTCGCCTGTATGTAGACTATTAGACACTCTGGAGGCACAAAGCGATGTCCAGGGTACACCTATGGAGGTTGTCAACACGTACCCGCAATGAGATGATGTGATGATAGTGAATATGGAGCTGTGGAGACAGTGGGAGTCGTAAACCTAACGTAAGCTTAACTAATCAAATTCTGGTGACCATTGGGATAATTCCCCATAAGAGATACCCAAGGTATCAGACGGGAATCGAACCCAGTGGGCCTTTCTCTAGGTTTATAGCCAGGTCCACTAATCTCTACTCCACGAGGCAGTTTATTATTAGGTAAAATACGGTATTAAGCTATCTAACTTCCAGAGATGCTTTCAATATCCTCGGCGACTTTTCCTCCACAATAAACTACAACTTGGTTCTTTTCTTCCGTCGTTGTGTGCTATATATTAACTATTTATTTATTTGGGGTATTTAACGTGCATTCTCTGCACCAGCTGGTTATAGTCTATCAGAAAACCAAAATTATATTAGCAAGCGTGAAAGAGCCTACCAATTTTGTCGGTAAAGATATTTACACACATCTTCCAGGGTTCTTACATGTCACAATCGCCATGGGACCAACGATTTTACTTGCACTCCGAAGGAAGTTGTGCTACGGATTTTTTATCGCTCGGTAAAAATCTGTCGACAAGGCTGGGTGTGAACCCACGAACATCGGGTTGTAAGTGATCACTTCACCCCATGACCATTGAGGCCGACTGTTTAGTATTCACTTCTTCTTAACATAAATATAAAACACGAAGTAGAGATTTTTTACAAGGTACCAAAACATTTAACAAAAAAAATATTTGAAAATCCATCTACCTTTCAAGTGGATAGGGCTTGGAATGCCATACCATCAGAGTTTAAAGATTTAAAATCGGTGAGTATTTTCAGAAATAGGCGGAAGAATAATTTTCTGATAGACCTTTTTTTTTAACCAAGCATCAAAGGGTTATACAAATTTATAAAAATAATGTAGGCCTTTAAAATAACGAAGGATTAAATAAATACCGGTAGCCTAGCAATTATAATCGTTAATTATGGTTATAGTTGCATCCAGGCGCGGATTCGGTGGGGGGGAGGGGGGGTAAAAGGACCATTTGACCCCCTGTGAAGGTCAAAAAATGTATTTAAAAAAAATAAAAATTAAAGTACAAATTTTAGAAAGAAAATACAACACAGATAAATAATACATATTATCTTTTTTACGCGCAGACACCTTTTAAGCCCGGTACACACGTGAGTTATTCGTCCACGTTTATTCAATGCTCGATACGACTCACGCAAGTGTGAAAAGAATATTCGTTTTCATGTAAGAATATTTGTAGTGAATAGCAAATAACAAACATTGTCCCGCATAGAGACGGTAGACTAGCACACATCAAAGAAGACTAATAATCGAGTGAGATCAGTTCATCCAATAATATCGAATATAGAGAGTATGTGTGGATAGCAGGAGCGGTGGAACTGTGGGGGACTCTGCCCCCCTGGAAATAATTTGCCAAAAATTTGCCGAAGAAGACTGCTTCAAATAACTACTAGATTAGAGGCATCTAACTGGCCGAAAAAGTCAGCGGAGGAAAGCTCTAAATATCTTCAAAGGTCATCCAAATTTCAAAAATGTCTGGTGGAGGACAACTTCAAATAGCTTCTAGATGCATGTCGTTTTGAAGAATTCTCAGGCGAAGACGACGCCAAATAGCCTAGTTTCTGAAATAATTCAATTTTAAAAATTTTGTCGGTGGAAGACCACTTTAAATATTATCTTCTAAAGGTATCTAATTACCGTAAAAATTTAAGCTGAAGTTCACTCTAAATAGCTTATAAAAAACATTATTTTTTAAAAAAAATTGTGAAGGTTACTTATAGCTTCTAGGGTTAGCCATTTTTTTGAAAGATTGTTAGAAGGCCACTCAAAATAGTTTATAAAAACTATCTGATTTTAAAAAATTGGAGAGGATGACCACGGTTTAAAACATACATAAGATCAAATAAGAATGATAAACTATTAAATGGCTTTAAACAGCAATCTAACATTGTAAGAAACTATGTTATTTATAATTATGACCCCCTTATGAAAATGATCTGGATCCACACCTCGTTGAATCTATATATATATAATATTCTGGATATCTCAGTGGTTATAGCATTGGCGTAATAAGCCAAAGATCCCGGGTTCAATTCCCGTATCCATGTCTCATTTTTCAATTTAAATATTATGATAATTAGACGCAGCCGTAAATGTAATTAACAAATATAATACTTGTAGCTTTTCTCTCTAATCCATCATGATATTCGCAATCATACAGTTGTCATTTTACTATTGACAGCATAAAGCCTTCCAGAGTCAAAGTTGGCTGCGTTGTCTGATAGCTCGTGATCTTAATTGATCCTTCATATTAACTGACAATTTACGCAAGTCCATCAAAGATTCTGCCTTAAAATATGACTAAAGAATTACCCTTGTCATGAGATAGTTCTGTGTAGCTCAGTGGTTAGAGTAATGGCATACTAAGTTAAAGGTTCCGGACCCAATTCCTGTGTATATTTTTATATTTAAAGAATACCCTAAAAATATGTTTTAATATTAGACCTAATTCTCAATATTTTTACTCCTCAACGTCCTTCCTATACTAATATATATATATACATATAATAGTACTAGCAAATTACAATAACGCCCATAGGCTGGAATTTGTAGAACATAAATAAATAAAATATTTTACAAAGTCTTCTCTGTTAATTTGATCACAATTGTACCGATGTATAAACCTCGTTATCTATGATATATAATTTTAATTGATGGCGAATCTTTGTTCCTAGATGCCATCCAATTTAACGTCGAGAACAGAAACCAACGATGAAAATGTATCAATGCTTCTGCAGCTAATGGTAGAGTATGTTGGAAACTTCCCTAAGCGGGAGCCTAGTTCAATCTCAATTATTATTTTAAAGAGCCTTTTCCTTTCGCTTCCCAATTACGTCAGTACTGTGTCTGTCATGAATGGAGCTGCAATTAATATTCCTTAACTACATGATAACGTAAGCATGTAGAGGCAGATTATAAAGAGAGGAGACTCGAATAAAAGGAAGCAATGAACCTAAATATCACGGTTGATTATCCTTGTGACTGGTGGAGTCTGATTTGTGTTGGCGTGCTAGCTCTGATCTAGGAGGCAATAATTCTATCCTTAACCGGGTGCACTTGAGGTTATAAGGGGAAGGGTGTAGATCCCTTATATTAATATTACTCTACAATTCAACACGACAAATAAGGGGATGCTACAGTACAAGTATAACTGTTATCACCTGCATCTAAAAGGGTATCGTTAATCCCAAATTACAGTTGGACCACGAGTTCACCTGAGTTTAAAAGGTTAGCGTTAATCATACAATAAAATTGGACGAGTTCCTTCTTGGGAACTGTAAACAAGGCGTACTGTTGTATTAACTTGACCCGGGCTGTTGTGGAGTTTCATTTTAAGGATTGTTGCAAATTTTTCTCAAGCTGAGCAAAAAAATAAAGCAAAGGCACAATACAATGCTAAGCTAATCAAACCTAGCCTACCTAACTTAAACAAGATTAACCTAACATGTGGCAAAAAGATTGATTGGGGCCAAATTCAAATCTACTAGTAGGTCTATTAATTATTATTATTAGCACCGCGTCTTACTACCCATTCGGGTTATACGCACTTATGCGAATGTGTAATGGTAGGGTGATTGTGAGATGAAATGGAGGACCTACAGTTTAACGTGGAATCCGAACCACGGTGGAGGCCTGGCATTCCCCACATTCACAAGATGTCTTGTCAGAGGTGAAGGAAGGGTTTGGTAATCAGATAAATCTATGCCGGGACCGAGGATTGAACCCCGGCCGCCAGCATAGAAGTCTGACACCTTAACACCTAGACCGCCAGGTCACCTACGTCCATTAATTGTTACAGTCCTGACCAGTGACCGTAGTCCAACAAAGCTATGACAATATTTATTAATATTATTATTTTAGCACCGCGTCTTACTACCCGTTTGGGTTATACGCTTCAAGTACTAATTACGCTAATGGATTAGGAATTGTGAAGGTTGAATTAGAGGAAGTGAACCCGCATTTGCGCGGAGAGAGAGAGAGAGTGGAAAACCATTTAGGAAAAACCTCCTCCAGTTCCCCCGACAGAGATTCGAACCTCGATCTCCCTGTCCTCAGCAGTCGAGCTCAACACGGCTAACGTGTTAACCAACTGCGTCACCGCAGTAATCGTGTCCCAACTAAGCTATGAACTTTTGTGACAAGGTGTCTCATGGACAAACTGTTATGTGCCAGCAGATACTTGTGTCTTTACTTTAAAAATTCATTCTGTACCAGAAGATAAAAATCACTTAATGTAAACAAACTGTCTTTACGATACAAAAAAAAAGAAGTTATATTGCTTTTATTTTGGACCATCAAGTTTTCCTTGCTACATTTTTCACGTCAATAAAGTGCTTTACACTTTACAAGCCGTTAGATTTTTATCACCTGGATAGTAGTAAACTTTTAACAGCAAAAGGGTGCTCGCCACCGTGTCTGATTCCGACGCCAATGTTCGACCCCTGACATGTAATAATAGGGAACCCGCCTCGGTAGCATAGTTAAATAACGCATAAGTTTCGTGTTGAACTAGACTGCCGAGGACGGGGAGATCGAGGTTTGAATTTCACTCGGGTGAACTGGAGGTGGTTTTTCCCAAACGTTTTATTTATTTCACTCTCCGGTCTATTTGTTAAGTTTGAAAAGGGACTTTGTAAAAATTATTGTTTGTTGTACCGTCCAATTTTCATAGGGAGAACCTTATATGAAAGCTTGATCTACTTTCACTTATTCTTACGTCAAGTCATGTGATCTACAGTTGTAACTTTTGACAGATAATATAAATTCCTACAAACGAATACTAATAGTAGGCTATATTAAAATGGTTTCAATTTTGGCCCCAAAAATGTGTGTTTGTAGTTTTAAAATTATTACTATTTAAATTGGGGTTTACTACGTGTGGATCATTATGTATTTCAATTGTAGCTATGTCGTTTATTTGTATGATTATGTGGTGACAATGTGAATAATATAAACACACTCTGTATAGCTCACCATTAAGATGACTAAATATAAGATGTTTTGAAGGCTATTTGAGAAAATAAACTGCGATCTATAATAATAATAATAATATCTCACTATATTACTACTATAAATACTGATACAGTACACTCTATCAAAAGTGAGCTCTTCGGATCACGTGACTTGAAATATGAATACGAATATTGTCCTTCATATTGTGTTCCTACATTGTAATTCATATCATAAACTCTTTCCTGCTCAACTAACTTTGATTGATTACGAAATCTCCCTGGACTGTGGAATCACTGGAATTCCACTGGTGCAGAAAAACACAATGTAACTTTATGATAATACTCTGGTAGTAATTACAACATCTGAACCCACTTTGGTTGCGGTATGGTCTAAGGCGTCACTATCGCAATAGACTAGACTACCAATGAAGGAGAGATCGGGGTTAGATCCTCCCATTTGCGTGCTCTGAGGGTGGTTTTCTTCAACGGTTTCCCAATATCTCTCCACGCAAATGTGGGTACACATCCTCTAAATACAACCTTCCTCACCCCTAACCCAAAAACGTAATTATTCCATTGGTATACATTTCTAACAGGTAGTAAGACGTACCCGCAGGATTTTTCTCCAGGAAGAGCAAAGTGCAGGGTCTGGGGAATGGAATAAACCCCAGTATGATGGTGGGGGGGGGTGTATTAAATTGAAGCCTTAAAATACGCTTTTTAAGGCAATTGTTTTCTCCTGAAAATAAGATACAACATAAGAAAAATGTTTCTAACTTCGTGGGTGGAGGACACTTGACCTTGTTGATTTGAATGGCGAATGCTGTTGGAACTCTCGCGCATGCTCCAAACTATCAACCCTAAAGTCAGCAGATGGCGGTCGCAGTTAGTTGGTTTATTAATTATATTCTATAACTCTCTGTTTGTTGGCTGGGGGCACTGTTTGAGCGCTAGTTAAGAGCACTGTTAGGTGGGATTACCCCACTTCTAATATTTATAAAGCCTCAAATTCTCAGGGGTGAATTGCCCCCCCCCCCTATCCGGGCCCCCTTGCGGGCGCCCCTGAAGACGTAGTGCTAAAAAAAAGTCTTTATCTGACCGTTTCAAAATTCACAAAAACTACTTCCATACATGTGAATGTATAAAAATAATACCCGGACATCTATTTGAATCTCTCCTGGTTTATATTTATGCCAGTGTGTTCCAGATAGCTCTGTCAGTGCGTGAAACTAGACGACCCAGTTTCAAATCCCAGCAAAGGTGTCATTTTTATATATTTATCTACCTTCTCCATAAGAATGTCATTTGAAGAGAATTTTTTACCAAATACGTTTTTTCGTAAATACATGTGGTCTGAAGTTTTACCTTTTGGTAGATAGAACAATGCTTTTAAAATAATAGTTATATAGTCAGCTGTTATCAACGTTGAACACAAAATAAAATATGTATATAGGTTCTAAAATGGGGACCTGGCGATCTAGGGGTAAGTTTTCAAACATCCGTGTTAGGGTTCTTGGGTTAAAATCACGGTCCCTGCACAGATTTACCCGATGACCAAACCCTTCCTTCACCTCCGACAGAGTGTGTTGTGTGCTTTCACGCTTTGTAGATGTGTGGAATACCAGGCCCCCACCGTGGTTTGGAGCCCACGTTAAACTGTAGGTCCCCTCTTCTTTCCACCATCATCATCCTCACGTATTATCCTAGCATCTGGGGATAATGGAATTCACCTTAACGGTGTCCCCACCTCAGAAATGAATTCCTCTATAAGCCAGGAGAGCAGAGGTAAGAGAAGGTTGAATGGCCAAGACCTAAAGCATTAGGCCCCTCCTAACTCCGTCCCCCTACCCAACCCCAGTTTCTAAAATGTCCTTATCAGAATCTTACCATTGTTTTATTTTAGTTTCTAGAAAGTAAGAATATTATATTTGATATCTACAACAATATGGGATGGAATGTTTTGTGTTGATGATGTTATTAATGTTAGTGTCTATGGGAATATATATGTATATATTTTTAAAGTATTATTATTATTATTATTATTATTAGCACCGCGTCTTACTACCCGTTCGGGTTATACGCACTTACGCTAATGTGTAANTCGGGTTATACGCACTTACGCTAATGTGTAATGGTAGGGTGATTGTGAGATGAAATGGAGAACCTACAGTTTAACGTGGAATCCGAACCACGGTGGAGGCCTGGCATTCCTCACATTCACAAGATGTCTTGTCAGAGGTGAAGGAAGGGTTTGGTAATCAGATAAATCTTTGCAGGGACCGAGGATTGAACCCCGGCCGCCAGCATAGAAGTCTGACACCTTACCCCTAGACCGCCAGGTCACCCTTTTTAAAGTAAAATCTAAATTGGGGAGACTATAACTAAACTCTTGTCTTGATGGTAGATTTATTTAGCTTACAGCTTGGTTCAATATAAAATGTTAAATAGGGTGAACTATAACCTACTCGTCTTCTTTCTCCGGAAAGCTCTTCGTCAATCAATATCAAAACCATATCGGTACTTTCTAACATCTCTCTTTTTTTTATTTTACCCTACCATATGTAGTAGATAATTTACTATTAACTAGAGTGTTGCCATGGCAACCCAGCCAAGACATGATGACGCAACAGATGAAAAAGAAAACTGAGAGAAGCGTTCTCATGACAGATCGATGAATATTCACACCCACATTAGAGTAGAGCAGTGGTTCACGAACTTTTTGAATGGTGTACCACCCCAACAATTTCTGTAATTTGGGGTACCACCAAGATAATTCTTAATATTTACTATTTAAGTTCATTTTTACTGACGCCCAGGTAAGGCCGTAGTCAAGAGGGGGGGGGGGTTGAGGGTTCAACCCCTCCCCCTTCTTCCAAAATGTTATAAATAATATATATATGACTTTATTTATGGCTCAAACAATACCAAAATTAAGGTACAAGTGCAAATTAGGGGGCTGTATTACCATAAAAAAAAAATACACTTCATAGAGCTTCTAGAGGTGTTTAGTAACTAGAATATTTTCTATCCTTCGTCAATGAAGGGGTTATGTTGCCTTAAAAAATATCAGATAGCTTCTAGAAGTGTTTAATAATTAGAATTTTTCCTTGCTTTCAGCAGTTAGGGGACTATGTTGCTATAAGAACACTTCAGATAGCTTCTAAAACCGTTTATTATTTAGAATTTTTTTTAGCCTCCGGCAATTGGGGTTTGTTCACACCAAACCCCCCACCCTTCCCCTGAAATTATTGGCTGGCTATGGCTTTGCACCCAGGGGTATAATAATACAGACTGCGCGGCCGTCTGGGCTAGAATCAGTACTGCCACCTATCCCAACATTGTTTGAATCTGTTTTAATTCTGGTTGTACTGGTTACGAATATATCTATAAGAATTGATGAGGCCCTATATATTTTCATGACTTTAACATTGCCTCCATTGTTTTAAAAAAACAGACCAACACGGCGCTGCAA
The DNA here is from genome assembly GCA_901482245.1 of Timema douglasi. Lineage (NCBI taxonomy): Eukaryota > Metazoa > Arthropoda > Insecta > Phasmatodea > Timematidae > Timema > Timema douglasi. Next base: position 62,175 of record CABEEJ010003428.1, on the reverse strand, counting down.
CTAGAAGTAAGAAAACAATACTGCACAGTACATTACAACTTACGAAAAGTTCGAATTATCCACGATTTTTTAACATTGTCTTAATACAAAATTTACGGGACTGGGTGTAAAATTTGAATTAAAAACGCTTTCGAACTACGGAAGTTCTCATTATTCAGGGTCCATTGTACCAATATTTAAGGATAAAGAGTGTCATGGAGTCAGAAAAACGAGCCATCCAGTCATTAATTTCAGTTTACTAAACCAGAGCTCCTAGCTATTTATTCAAGTAGCTCCTCATTTGTCAGCATGAGTCTGAGTTTGAACCCTTTACATACCCACTGCTTCACTGATAAATATTGAAAGTGCCGTGGATCGAACCCAGGACCTCTGTATCTGTTGCTAAGAACTCTGACCACTAGACTACATAGCCGGTCATATTCTCACCATGATCTGATTAATTAGGCTTAAGTTTGTTTTACGATTTCCACTGGCTCCCCACATTCATGGGTGTGACGTGTATACAACCTCCAAAATATACGCTGATTTTGGTTGGCAGAACAGTGTCAAACATATTCATTGATGTATAAATATATTTAAAATGTTATAGTAACAATAGTAACTAGCTTCTACTGTTGTTATTATTATTATTATTATTATTGTTATTATTATTTATTATTATTATTATTATTATTATTATTATTATTAGCACCGCGTCTTACTACCCGTTCGGGTTGTATGCACTTACGCTAATGTGTCATGGTAGGGTGATTGTGAGATGAAATGGAGAACCTACAGTCTTACGTGGGATCCAAACCACGGTGGAGGCCCGGCATTCCACAAATTCACAAGTTGTGATTAATATACGTATTGTTAAAGGTGAAGGAAGGGTTTGGCAATCAGATAAATCTATGGCGGGACCGAGGATTGAACCCCAGACCTCCAGCTCAAAAGTCTGACGCCTTACCCTTAGACCGTCAGGTCATCTTTTCACTTCTACTTTTCTTCCTAAAAAAATCAAACTATCTACCCAGGGTAACGTTCTGTTCCCGCAGAGCAGATAAAATCTACATACACGGTGACCAAACCAAATATTGCATCGCTCAAGGTCAAATATAACATATTTTTCTTTTCTTCATAGTGTACTTTGGTATTTTTGTTATTGACATTTGAATTAAGTTCATGTCCAGTGGCGGCTCGTGTATAGGCACTGTGGAACTGCAGCACTCCCTATTTCCATTTGATATTATCGATAACATTTAATATAATGAATCTTTTTTTCTTTAATTATTTCTTTATTTTTGTACTACAATATATATTCCTTAAGCTTTAATGTCAGTACTTCAGTAGCCATCCCCCAGTTTATGAAAAAGATACAAAAATATGTGTATGGAACTGTGCGCTTCACAGTGCCAGTGACGTTGTGTTTGACTGTTGTGCGCATGCGCACATAGGAGGAGGGTGGGGAGGAAGGCGGGACTACCAGGTAGAGAAAGCACTATTGCTCTCGCAGTGCCAGCTCTGGCGTGATGGTGGAAGGAAGTGTGTTTTTTTTTTACTCAGAGTGTGTTGTGCTTAAAAACCATGTACATATTCTTGAATGTGATAAAGTGTACAGTAGCCCCATGGCTTCTTTGGTGCTGACTGACAGCTCACACCTGACTTCTGACAGTCAAAATTTAGGTATATACCTAAATTTTGGCTGTCAGAAGTGACAGCTGCTAAACGCATGTTTTTTCAGATCATATGGTTTCGGCGTAGGGATACATAATTTGGTCTGGTAACTTTTCAATGCCGTCAGCTCTCAGCTGTGAGCTGTCAGTCAGCACCAAAGAAGTCATGAGGCTACTGTAGAAGAGTGTAGAATTAGTACATTATTCTGTATCCAGCTATTCTATATTTTTTTTCGGTTCTTTTATTTAACAGAAAGGCTAAATTCGCTTGCAGTACTTTCTATGGAGAAAAATGTCCTCAATTGTCATCCAGAGATCAAGGAGAAAATTCTTGAACTTTTTGCGCAAATTAAAACAAGAAGAATGGATTTCATTTTTAAATTAATTGCTCAAGCTTGAACAGTAACAATTTAAGTTAAAGTAAGTAAAAAGGTTTTTTTTTTTTTTTTGTTAAGATTTTATCAAGTTCCCGAATAAATTTTCTTTTTATACATGTTTTTTTCCCTTTACACAATTTTAAAACAAAGGTTAAAAATTTTCTAGAGCAGCACCCCCACTAATTTTATCTACGAGCCGGCACTGTTCATGTCACTTTTATTCCAACATATAGCATACGATAAAATGGTGGGTGATTTTTGTAAACTTTTCTTGTTTTTAAGACGACAAGAAGCAAAAATGAAAGGCAAAAAAAAAGATAATGAAACAATCTTCAAGAAACGAAGCAGATCCATTTGAAATGTAACTTGGGGATGACTCTAGAAGTCAAAGGGCTGATTAGCAACAACAAAAAAACACGAAGTAAAGAAAAGTTTATTTTCCAAACAAAGTATTTTTGTTCCAAAACTTGTTTAGTGTAAGCTAAACACGTTTTGATTCTATGCCTTTTTCCGCGCCCGGAGAAGGTTCTTATTTTACTTCAAAGTAAAACAAGCCCCTGGCCTCGCAAACAGTTTCCGTTGTGCTAACAACCAACTCCCCACCCCTCTCTACAAACCAACCCTTCCGTTTCACCTTGGTTTGACTTCTGCCAACACACTACAACATATCACTCTGTCGCGTTCGATATTTCTTTGTTGACTACGTTTCTTTTTATATTTCCTCCAAAAACTTATCTATTAGCTCTCTTTTGTTTCTTAGTATAGCTATATACAGGTATCTTATACCCTGATATTTTTTTTAGTACCGCGTCTTACTACCCGTTCAGTTTACGCGTTTATGTACTAATTAAGCTAATTGGTTTATGGATTATAAAGGTTATATTTATATGAATTGTACCCGCATTTGCGTGGGAAAAAAATAGTGTAAAATCAGTTTGGAAAACCGCCCTCATTTCACCCGACTGAAATATGAACCTTGATCTCTCCGTCATCAACGGTCTAGTATACTACGAGAATAGCGCCTTTTATAGACCACGCAACCACTGAAGCGATTAGTTTTCTTTTGAATGAACATTTGAAACACTTTTTAGAAAACATAAATATGTATTTTACAGTCAACAATGATAACATTCTACTCTACATTATAAGAACCCGCTTCAGTAGCCGGATGTTCTCGTGTTAGATTGGTCTGCTTACGACTAGGAGATTAGGGTTCGAATCCCGGTCGAGTCTAATAAGGGTGGTTTCCCCTCAAATAGTTCCCAGCCCTAGTTCGTCGCAAATACGGGTATATTACCTCTAAAATGCTATCTTCGTTATCCCTACCCCGTCAGAGTAAAGTAGAGTATCGTTAATCTGACTTTTGACTATGCGACATTCTGTTTAATCCGACATATTCTCATGACGTGCAACTTACGTTGCTGTACAGTATCCGCATGCATATTATTTTCCCACTATCATCGTTTCCTTGTCATTGAGTGAGTCGCATACCTCCGTGGTTGTAGCTCTGTTCGTGCTGTACTCGTTCATACTGTCAAATGATTTAATAATAATATTTAGCACCGCGTCTTACTACCCGTTCGGGTTATACGCTTTAAGTACTAATTACTCTAATGGATTAGGAATTGGGAAGGTTGAATTAGAGTAAGTGAACCTGCATTTGCGTGGAAGGAGAGTGTAAAACCATTTAGGAAAAAACCACCCCCAGCTCACCCGACCGAGATTCGAACCTCGATCTCCCAGTCCTCAGCAGTAGAGCTCAACACGATACTGTCAAATGAGTTCTTCATTTTCCCATTAATGTACTTTTACTGTGTGAGAAATATGGAAAGAGAGAAAAAAAACGTGCTTCTTTCAATTGAAGAAAAACTTCAAGCCTTAAAACCCGCATCGATGGCACTAGTTTAGTGTTGAACTAGATTACCGTAGACGTGGAGATCGAGGTTCAAATCTCGCTCTGGTGAACTGGGGGTGGTTTTTCCTAAATGGTTTTCCACGATAATGAGGATTCCCTTTTTTCTAAATTCAACCTTCCCATTTCCTAACCCATTAGCGTAATTAGTACTTAAGCGTATAACCCGAACGGTTAATAAGACGCGATCTAATTATTATTATTCATGTCTTTAAAAGAATAACTACCAACAAACCATATTTCATACCTATTCTCCACTTCTCTTATCAGTAATTTGATTTTTCTCTGTCCTTTACCCTGCTCCTTCACCTCTTTCCGCACTATCCGACATTTCGGTAACCCGACCATCTGTCAGTCCCGTTTATGTCGGATTATTGGGATTTTATTGTAATTATCATATGCGTATAACCTCAACTGGCTGTAAGACGCGATGAAAATAATAATAATAAATTATCAATACTAATTATTAATAGCCTACTATATTTATTATTTATTTTAATGTTACATTACTACTACTACTACTACTACTACTACTACTACTATTGTTGTTGTTGTTATTATTATTATTAGTAGTAGTATTATTATTAGTATTATTATTATAACAACTAAGGCTCAGAAACACGCCGACACGTAAAGGTAATTAGTGCCTTAAAAAATGAGGATACATAGTAAAATCACCGTAGGGAAAATAATTAAAATGATACACCTGCTAGAAAAAAGTATGTGTATAGACTACATTAAAAAGAAAACAAATACATTAAATGTATATACATTTATAAAAAATAAAAACATAGGCATAATACATCTGCTGAAAACAGCATATGTGTAAAACCCAAATATACAATATAGAGATATTAAAATAAGTTATACTAAAACAGTTAAAACTAACTTCAACATGAGGTAATTACCAAATGAGTTACTCTATAAGAGTGAGACTCAAATGGAATTCAAAAGTCGCACGGCTTATAAAACGAAGTAAACAAATAACTCCAACAACTCTGTTGCGTAAAAAGAAGATGAACATCTTTAAAATCAAGAGTCATGCGAATAGGGGCATAACTTGCGCCACTCCACCAAAATATGGTACACACTAAGGGGAGCATCGCAAAGCTCTTAGGATTGATAATATATATTAAAAGTTACATCTGCAGATTAAATCTCTTGACGTATGAATATGTGAAAATAGTTCTAGTAACATGTTATAGCTGTTGGATAGATCCCTTCATAATAAAGTTGTAATATGGCTTAGGGCCGTACTCAAGTATTTTTAAAGGGAAGGGAAGGGGGGGGGGGGTTCTAGATGAAATAGAAGTTCCTTAAATGTTTTTGCGAGGAATTTTGTATATTTAGATTCCCTCTTGAAAGAATTAAAATATATTTTGTAGATGTTTTGAAATGTATAAGATTCCAACCATTATGTTGAAATGGAAATTACAAAGAGCTAAATCAAAGGAGTTTGTGTCGTTTCATTAAAGAGAAATTCTCAACTGTCTAGTTTTTGGGGAAGACAATAATCCCTTATATCACAAAATTTTCCCTTAAAATATTTCAATTAAAATAGATTAGCTACAAGATATTACAAATGAATTGTTCCTGATTGACTTAGGTGCTGTCATGAAAAGATAACTTTAGTAGGTTTTTCTTAAAGAATTTGACTAATTTTTCGAATTTCAAATTGACTTAACGTTTACTTTATTTATAACTAGTTGAAGTGTTCGGTGATGCCCAGGNTTTTTTTTTTTTTTTTAGTTTAAGAATTGTACTTGAAGGTTAGTGCCTTTAATCCCTGTGTTTACCTGGGTCTGACTCAATTTTTAGTTAATTTAAAAAAATATCTAATCAAAATTTAAAAATTCAGGCTTAGAGGTTCACATTTTCGTGCACCAGCTGCTTAAAATACTGGCTGTAGGCCTACTCCCCGTTTCTACTGCAACTGCTAAACGAAGTTTTTCAAATTTAAGGAGATTGCGGACCTATTTGAGAAGTACTATTTCAGATATCGACTTTTTGGGCTTGCTCTACCTTCTATCTACAGACACATTTCAATTTATGATGACATGGTGATTAATAAGTTTGCTAATAGTTATAAAGCAAGAAAACTCAATTTTGTTCTGCGATAGAAATTATTTAAAACATTGAACAAAATTCACAATGTACACATACTTAATTTATACATACATTGAACCATAATGTATAGTTGCATGTTAATATTTTTTGTCTTATGTAGTCTGTGCATAGTTAAAGTTACACATTGGACTAAAAGTGTTTGTTTGCCTGCACAACTATAATATTTGTGAATGTTTTTAAATACGTGGCTTAATCAATGCCTAGTTAATAAATTAATATTTGTGAATGGTTTTAACGCCTAGGCTGCTAGAATTAGGCACCTAGCTTAATAAATGCCAAATTAATAAATAATTACTTTTGAATGTTTTTAAATACCTAGCTAGCATAATCAATGCCAAATTAGTATATAGCTATTCCGCACTGTGCCTACATGTGAACTGTGAAGAATTTTTGCTTATAAGATGTACGGTAATATAATGTGTATACTAGGCTACTTATTAGTATACCTATTGCTTATTGCGTAAAGATGGATGTTTACACACATGGAAGCGGGAAGCCTGTATGTACACATTGTACGTATCAAACTACTATAAAGCCACATGACTGACTCACTCACTGACATTAATGTTTACCCACTTACAGATGAGCTAGAAACTTGAAATTTAACAAACTTATAGCTTCTAGCCTGTAACCTAAGGGAAAATTCCAAAAAGTCAAAAAGACTAATTTTTAACCCCCTAAAAAAAATTAAAATGGTGGAACGATTTTAAAGTCTTTCTTTGGAGGTCTCTTTGTGGCTAAACGGTAAGACCTATCAAAAAGCGGCTCTGGAATTACATTAGTTTACATCCACTTGCAAAGAAGCTAGTATGAATTTATGAGCTTAACTTTCATACTTACTTAGAGTATAACCCGAACGAGTAGCAAGACGTGGTGCTAAAAAAAACTTTCATATTTAATGTATGGTCCCCCTCCGCAACCCCTCAAAGAAAAATTCTGGATACGCCCCTGGAGGTAGATATCACTCAATGCTCATGAAAGACAAACTCTTCATTTTACTAACGTAGATGTATTCACCTAAATCATTAAACTATCAAAATTAATTATATAAGACGCACTAAGTGTACAAAATCTGTGCCATATATTTCTAAGCAGAATATAAGAACCGCTCTTATATTATAGCAAAGGCTTTTAAGAGCGGTGGGATATAATCACCTAAAAACAGATCAACTTGTTGTAACGCACGATATTGTAAAAATGGCATCAGTCAAAAATTAAAAACACTTCGACTATGGAGGTAGGTCATAATGAGAACACGTCACTATGTGAGTAGGTCAAAATGGAACTATTTCTCATTGAGGTTAGGTCAGAATGAGAACATTTCAACTTGGGGGTATTTCAAAATAATATTTTACCCTGAACGTAGGTCATAACGAGATAATTTTAACAGTGTTGGTTTCATTTTACAATATAGTGGTGTTAATAGTAAACATTTTGAAATAATAAGTTTACCTGGTGGCCTTTACAACAAACCTATTTAATATGTTGTAGTTTTAAACAGTGACTGTTTAAAATAATATTTGCTTTACTATTTTTTCCAAACTTAAGAAACTAAAAGGGGTATAGTAGAAGGTGGTATGGTTATAAGTAGAATTGTTTGGTTACTGTAAGCACTGAACTAACATACCTCTTTCTTTAACATCCTCACATGTTTGTTTAGAGTGCCAGTTTCCTACAGTTCTAAGTATTGCCTGTTTAACTTGCTAAGATCCTTTCCGTCCCCCCTATTACTCTATAATGACTCAACACACTGTATAAATCTTCCATTAAAACTTATTTCACAGCTTCGAAAACTTTACTGAACGTTTAACTTCACCTAAAGCTTCTTATAATTGGAAATCACTTTACTAATTTTTAGATCAAATGACTGTAAAAACTGCGCTTAGCACCTTTTTTTTAGAAATATATATGAAAAAAAAAAGAATCACGTCATAAAAGTTAACTTTGACACATCTTTTGGAATTTCCGGGGCACGTGATATACAGGATAAGACCGAAACACTCAGATTATTAGTGACTTGAAAATCAGCTCTTTAATCAAAAGTAAATATTCACTAGTTAAATAAAATCAAACTATATACTACACCTTTTCCCTTTTTGAAGATGTCACTCAGGTGTGCTCCACCGGACGTCAGGGTAACCTCAGCACGTTGTCCATCACTTTCCTCAGTCGATTCGTGAAATGTGCAGTTTCACTATTCGGGTGTAAAATATACGTATAACCTGAACGGTTAGTAAAATTGCGGTGGTAATAATTTAAGGTTATATTTCGATTTAAAAAAGACCTAAGTTACACGTGACACTTTCCTATCCTAATAATTATAGTTGAGTCACACCCATAAATGTACTAATCCGTATCTCAAAACCAAATCGTCCTTTTAACTACGAGTCCCAAAGCTCCAATTCAAACCCGTATCTTGGGGAAGAAAATATTTAACATAAAAGGAAATAGAAAGTAAGCTAATTATAATACATTCATTATACCATTCATACATTCAGTTAAGTGTTAAATTAATGGTTTGTGGTTTGACTAAGCATTTCCTATAATAGTTTTTTGGGTTGAACCACCAATAATCAGTATTTGAGTTCTGAAATTAAATTAAATTCAAAATAGGAAAAAATATTTATTTTGTTGTCTAAGTTCGAATCCGACATTTTCTCAAATTCTCTAATAACAAGTAAGTAAGATTCAATAGTTCATGGATTCAGAGCTCCTATTCCTTCTAATAATAGAAATTTGTGCTTTCGAGCACACCTACTCCCATAATTCAATTTGTAACAAGGCTAATCATTGTGAAGATCGTGTTGCTACTTAAGGCGGAAGAGTAGGTAGCGCGAATTAAGGGCAGTACTAATTTTTACAATCTTCACATCAAAACCATTTTTTGATCAAAAGAAATAAAATATTTCTCCATTATTAACATATAGTTTAATTTTCTTCACATGGTGACCTCAACGTTTCTTGAATATTTGACAAGGGTGTCCTTAAATTTGATTAAAGCTTTTCCTCTTCACTTAAAAAGCTTCTCATCGGATACCACTATGCTCATGACAGATATTTTACAACTGTTGATATCGCCATGAAAAGAAAATTAAGCTTCTATATTTTTACTGAGACAATATTTTATCTATTTTGGTCAAAAAAAGTTTACTATAAAAACTGAAAAAACACTATCCTTAGCTTACGTTGCGTAAACTCTCACCTTAACCCATATCTCCTCTATGAAAACATATTTATTTGTACATAGGTATATAAATATGGCGGTATATAAAACGGTGTAGACGCCAACATTGTTTTATGGATGTGAAAACAAGGTGAGTGCATTTGGAATGAGATATCTAAGAAATGTGTGCGGAGAGACTACTCGTATGGACAGAGTTAGTATTGAATGGATTCTAAAGAAATTCAGTTTGAGAGAGAATCCAATAGGTCAGTGGGAAAGAAGCGTCGTATGATTGTTTGGGCATGATGAGAAGATGAGTCTGGATCTAGTGACAAAGCAAATATGTGAAGGTAGATTGTGTGGATCAAAAGTAAAGAGTAGGCCATGTTAGACGTGGCTAAATGTTTTAAATGAATGTGTGAAAAAGAAAAACATTTATAGTTTTAAAAATAAAAGAGCATGCATGGCTTGGTGTATGGATAATGTTGAAGCGAAGGGGGTATACATGGGTAAGGAAGTGTAGAGAAAGTTAGTGAGGATGGGCTAAGTACCGAGTTGTTTTTTGAGCGATATGGACAGTTTCTTGCCTACCCCGTAAGGGAACGGTGGGATTGTGTGTGTGTGTGTGTGTGTGTGTGTATTTATATATGTATGTATACATGTATGTATGTGTATGTGTATGTATTTATATATGTATGTATATATGTATATATGTATGTATTTATGTATGTATGTATGCATGTACATACGTATGTATGTATGTAAGTATGTGTGTATGTGTGTATGTATGTATGTATGTATGTATATATGTATGAATATATGTATGTATATATGTATGTATGTATTTATGTGTATGTAGGTATGTATGTATGTATGTATGTATGTAAGTATGTATGTATGTATGTATTTATGTATGCATGTATGTGTGTATGTATGTATGTATGTATGTTTGTATGTATGTATGTATGTATGTGTGTATGTATGTAAGTATGTATGTATGTATTTATGTGTATATATGTATGTATGTATGTATATATGTATGTATATATGTATGTATGTATTTATGTGTATGTATGTATGTGTGTATGTACGTTTTATTTGTAGTACCCATAGTTTAAACCTTGATTTCCCTGTTATCGGCAGCCTAGTCTATTGCGAGAGTAGCGCCTTAGACCATGCGGCCACCAAATCGTATAGGTGTCACTTTATATATGTATAATAAAAACCTATAAAATAATAAAATGCTATCATTTTTGTGGCCAAATATGTGCGTATGTTCTAAAAGGCTATTCCTATGAATATCGAACTACATACATGTGACAGTTACTAAATTTGGTTTAATATATGCATACGTCAAATCATATATTCTAAAGCTATCTCTTTCAAACGATACTACCAATATCAGACTAACAAAATCATTTATTACTCCAGTGTGTCAATGTAAACAGTAAAACACAAGCATTGGTGGGTATACAGCCCAAGGCATCGGTCTCTTATTGTCTTGTTTAACAGTAATGTGGGAGGTAGGGCTTGTAATATCAGTTGGATATATGGAGATTGATTTTTCCCCACTCTCCCTCCACACAAATACGGGTAGATTTCCTCAATTTTTCCTTAAATATCCCTACCACATTGGCGTTAAGAAATAATGGAAAACTATTCAGGGAAAACTACCCTCAGCACACCCAACCGGGATTTGAACCTCGATCTCTCCACCGTTGACATCCCAGTGCATTGCAAGAGTGAGGCCTTAGACTATACGACCACCAAAATGGGTTTATTTCATATGTTGTAAACATAACCTCGTACCAGGAATAAAATTAACTAGTATATAAACTTATCCTCATCTACGCTCTATAACTGAAACTATAAAATCGAGATTCGAAATTGTTAGGAAGACTTCCCGCTTTCTAGTTCCGAATTAGTCTTGGAACTTCCCGTTCCACGCCTTTTTATACTTCCGGCGCGGCGGAGGAGTGAAGGTCCCTGGAGAGAGAACAGAGAGGAGATAAAACTTACTCATCCGAATCTCATTCTATTGACTATATCATAGTTAATACCTAGTCTTCATTAAATTCAGGCGCACTCCGTTTATCCTGGATGGTAGCAGTCTTTCCTCGAAAGTACCATCTTACATAGGAAGGGTAATTAATATTTAACATCTAGAAAGTTTACTGGATCTAATTTTATATACTGGTATTCAAACGTCAAGTCATGTGAAATGCAGTGATCATTAATATTTTTTATCGCCGCATTTTACTACCCGCTCGGGGTATACGCTTATGTACTAATTACACTAATGGTTTTAGGTATTATAAAGGTTATATTTAGAAGAAGTGTACCCATATTTACGTGGAGGGAGAGTGGAAAACCGTTTTGGAAAAACCCGCCTCAGTACACCCGATTGAGATTCGTACCTCAATCTCCTCGTCATCTGTAGCATATGGTCTTATCTTATAAGCTACGCCATAATGGAAACGTGCAAGGTAAGTTAACTACCTTTCAGGATAAACTAAATATATATCCTACATGTTACATGAAATAGTCTACAACTTCAGCCGTCGGTCTTGTGTCGATTGTGGTATGCAAAAATACCTTTCCGGCCAAATTAGTAGACCCTTTAGAGCTCGATCATAGAAATTCAGTGTAGAAAGCACCTGGGAACCACCACACCTTCTAAACTTCCCTAATATATGGGATATCTACCAGATTGTGCAGGTAGCACTAGCCAGCTTAAGGTATGAATGCCCAGCGCCGTATGGATATAAATCACATCAAAACAACCTTTGGGTTGTTTGTTTAAGAATAAGAACTAGTTTACAACGGATTTTGGACGATACTTTTCAGGTTGGTTTTTCAGGAGCTGACATTTCTCCCGATGAAGTTCTTTGAAGAGTTTCTTCTCCGGAAAGGTGGTGTGTGGGATTCACCTCAGACCGGATCCAGGTTACGCCCAGGGACAAGGGATCACATTGCGAGGAGATGGGCTCTGCAAAGGGCAGGGTCGGCAAAGATTAACTAATCGTTTTACCCGATAAGTTTCCCGCCAGCACGGTGGTGTTGTCAGTCACAATGGTAAAGTTAATTTTAAAAAAGTTTTCTTGAAAGATTCTACGATTTCATCAAGCTATGATTCATTCGATATGAACTCAAACACATGGACTTTAGGTTAGTTTCATGTAACACATGGATTAAGCGCGTTCATCATAGCAGACCCAACTCAGATCCCGGCTCGTGTGTGTGTGTGTGTGTGTGTGTGCGTGCGTGCGTGCGTGCGAGGTACGGGTGTAAAGGGAAAAGGAAACGACTACGATATGCCAGAAATGTGTGCAGTGCATTCGTATTTGAAATTTTTTATTTTTTATTTATTACTCGAAAATTTCGGTGATAACTATGAGGACAAAGCGACAAAGTTTCTTGTTAGTAACTAGAGTATGTACCTATTATGACAAAATGAAGATTTGTGCAGAATGCTTTTCTATTAAGCCATTCTAAAATAGTCAAAAAAACGCCTCTTTCTAAATCCTATCTTATTCAATCCTACACCATTAGCAAAATTAACATGCGATTAACTTGGAGAGGTTGAGAGAAACAGTATAAAAATATAAATACATATATATGTATTTGTTTTTATATGTGGGTATATGTTTTATGTGATTATAGATACATATGTTTTCCCCACACCCTGCGTCTTAATACCTCTCCAGGCCACACAAATTGTAATTATACTTATAAAGTTATGATGTGGAAAGTGTAATTAAGAGGAAAGGTACCAAAATATGTGTTGAGAGAAAGAGGTAAAAAAAAATTAGGAGGAAAAACCTACAGGTCTGCCAACCGGAGCTAGAACTCTACATCCCCGTCACTGGCAAACCATTCAAGATGAGTCTGATATTTAGTTAGCGTACCCCATGATGTGGGCGAGTTTTTGTATCAAATATATACAGGGTGTTCCCGGATTAAACGGCAAAACTTTGGGAAGTGGTAGTGAATCAAAAAACTAACTCAAAATGTATTTTGGTGACTTGATAGCTTTTGCTTCCTTTCCACGCAAACGGCAAAATCCAAATGAAAACAAAAGTTAGGTGGGTATCAAACAAAATATTTTAATCGATTTTGTTCAAATTGATGGCCTCCAGCCCGGAGACAAGCGCATCAATAAATGAACGAATGACCGACTGACATTGTGCGACTGTTGTTTGTTTGCACGCTTGCGTCATCCTTTGTCGTAATGGTTGAAGGTCATTAACAGGCACTTTATAGGCACCATACAAACTGCTAGACAACAAACTGCTTGACAAGCTATAAACAAAATTATTTGGAAGACTGGGTGGGTCAAGTGGACTTGGACAAACTGCTAGACAAGCTCATATATAGGAGTACAAAGTGATAGACAGCCAAGAGGCCGACACGAAAAGACAAATTGCTCGACAAACCTCGATATGAATCCAGTTAAGAGTGGCTCAAGTGAGAAACAATTTATTTCAAAACTAACAAAGTCATAAACAAGGTAGTAGTGGTTGAAATTACAGTAACTGTTCTGGACCATTTTCTACCATAAGGTTAACATTGATCCACCACATTGAATGGGGTGGATTACTTTCTCCTCTAACCTAACCTAACCTAACCTAACCTTAACAGGCTCTTAATTATACAAGAGTACCTTATGTCCCTGTATTTGTCGTTCTGCCCCTTGAGTCCCCCCTTCTTGTAGCCCCCTCCTCTGAGTCTAAATTCCAGTCTCCATCCCGTACTCTCCTCCCAGCCTTCATTCCCTTCTCTTACCATTCCCACCAATCACCCCTCTCCTCTCCACCCAGTCTCATACCCCTATCCTTGATCTGCACCACTTCCAGGCCCCAACCTGTACTCTTACCTCCTTTAAGCCATACAACTTCCTGTATCCATCCTGAGCAAGAGGTAGCCTGGCTCGATCATGACCGTGTTGATCCAATCCATCCTTTTACCACCCAGCCAGCTTACCAACCGGTCCATAAACCTTGACAGCTTAGATCTTGTACCTTAAACGATGTATCCATCATCTTACCACCCGCTCCTTGTTACCTGATGGCTTAGATCTTGTGACTTAAATTATATGTCCTTCCTGCTTACCATACAACCCTCTAGATATTCTGAAACGGTTTGAAACGGTACGAAATAATTATGTATCATTCTCCACCTGAAACCTTAAACGTTGAGACCATTCATTGGAGTTCGATCCCAGTTGGGTGGACTGAAGGTGGATTTTCATAAATGGTTTTCCACTCTCACTCCACAAAAAATCGGGTGTAGTTCCTCTAAATTCAACCTTACTCATACCTAAACACATTATCGAAGTTAGTATATAGTCGTATAACCCGGATGGGAAGTTTCAATAAAGGCCACTAAGGAATTTTCACTCAATAGTTTTTAACTCTTTTTTTTTTCTAGAAAAAGCCGGTATGTCTTCTTTAAATTATACCCTCCTCCCTTTTAATCTATTAATATAAAAATAAGATAGTTCATACGTGTAAACCAGCTCTCACTGTTCTTTAATGTTGCAGCCAGCGTTGCAGAATTAATTGCGACTGTTTAATTCGTGATATTCTTTCATAAGGTCATCATTAGTTTGAGTTGTTCTCACCTACATTTTTACTTTAGAAAACCCTACAAAAATATCTCAAGAAGTGTGAGGTTAGGCTGACAGGTTGGAGGAAAAAATTATTTGAATGTAAACAAGGACAATCTTGTATTTAATTAACTGTTCTGTCACTTAGCCCACTCTTAACTGGACGATATCAAAGTTTGTCGAGCAATTTGTCTTTTCGTGTCGACCACTTGGTTGTCTTCACTTTTTACTCCTATACATGAGCTTATCTAGCAGTTGGCCCAATTTGTGTCGGCCACTTGACCCACCCAGCCTTTCAAATAATTGCTTTCATTTTGTCTACCGGTTGGCTGTCTACCACATGGTCCAGCTCGTGTCGATCACTTGGTCCACGTCATTTCTTCGTGTCAAGCAGTTGGCTGTCTACCCCTTTATTCTTTCGTGTCAGCCACTTTGTTGTCTATCGCTTTACCTGCTCCCTATTTCATACACTCTTTGCTTGAGAGCACTCCCTACAAAAAAAAATTGAATGGCGTTGAAACAGGTGAACGTAGAGGCCAAGTCACAGGTCCAACACGACCGATCCATCTTCCAGGAATATTAATATTAAACCATTGCCGAGGACCTCTGCATAAAACCGTGTTTTTTATTAAGCTTTTTACTGTTTGCGCGAAAAGGAAGCTAAAATAAGAAAATCTCCAAAATACATTTTGATTTAGTTTTTTGACCCCCTAACACTTCCCAAAGGGTATCCTTTTAACCCGGGATCGCCGTGTATACACACATGGACTCAGTCAAATTGTTGTCAAGACGAATACATAAATAATGTGCAATCTCAAGTGTTGTTTTTTTCTCCTACAAATGTGAAAACTACTATAGCAAAACAAACAGATTCCTCTGAATCAACGAAGCAGACATAATAAAAATATAACGGGTAGGGACGGTTCATTCCCCAAAGTACAATATTTTACATTTATACCTTTCAAGTTTGTGCTTTTTTCCTCTATGATACAAAATATCATGAAGGAGATTTAAAACAGCTCTTAATTCTAAAACTAACCTGACTACCTACGCTTTTAATATGGTTGCTTGAAAAGTATTTTAATAACAATTTTGTCATCGAAGATGCGTTAACGTCATTCTGAAACTAACTTAAAAAAAACTATTTTTAATGGCTGTATAGAAATTTTGAAAATAAATTAAATGTATTACTTCAAACATGTTTAAGATTCACCTTTACATAAGTTCAACCATTGTTTTTAATGTTCAAAGTTTCGAATTTATAATCTAATCATTCAAATTCAAGGATATATTTTTATAAGTGTAGCACCAATCACGATTACTCTTAAAATATTAATACCAGGGACTGTTTCTTTGAATTTTCAAAATCTTGAATCCCTCTAATCTTCTTTATTCAAAGATCAATGGTATAAAAAAAATCAAATCTGAAACCAATTTGGTGATTTAATCAAACACAATTATTGGATTAACTTAAGGTAGGGTAGAAGGCAATGCGAGATAAGGTTAGTGTATTTACATTTTGTAGATACAAATATTTTGTGGACAAAATAAATAAAATATGGCTTCAGAAAATACGATAGATATAGTTGTCATGAGTAGAGTGGAATAGGAACAAAACCTTTTCAAATAACACAATGTCACGGTAAATATAAAATAACTGTTGGGATTACTATAAAAAGAAAATTAAACACAGCACATTTCGCCATAAAATATTTTTATAAAAACTGCAAAAAAATTACCTTAAAGCAAGTTCCCCTTCATCCCACTTTAACAATAAGACCTCATTACATTATCTTACCATTTATATCAATCTATATCAGTAAATTGAAGAGTTTGTTTGTTTGTTTGTCATGAACATTTGGCTATACCTACCGCACGCCGAGGGACGAAATTTTAAAACTGGTAGCCCCAGTTTAGAAACACGTTCACCTCAAAGCTGACATTTTAAATTTTTGATTAGATTTTTTTAATTGATTAATAACTGGATCAGAAGAAACAAAATGAAAATGTTTATCTCTTGTCGGTTTAAAGCAAATAAAAGCGTTCGTTAACACGAGAAACGTGGGTAAATTCATTTCAGCAACAAACAAAAAAAACATATGTTTAACCTACTATCTAAATTTTTTAAAAGAAAAAAAAGTTTTACTATTCAATATAAATGTTCACGCATATGTACTAATTACGCTATTTTAAATGGATGAGGAGGGTTGAATTAAAAAGGAAATTTACCAATACTTGGGTGGAGGGAGAGTTGACCTCTATTTAGAAAAGGGAGTAACATCCTCAGTACAGCTGGCCTGGATTTGAAGCCTGATCTTTCAATCATCGGCAGTCCAGTCTATTGCGAAAGAGAGACGCCTTAGTCAAGGGTCGGCAACCAGTTGATAGCACAGCAATTTTCAGTCAATTACAAAAGGAAACTACATCAGTATTAAAAAGTTGATATTTGCGTTTTATAAACTTGTAAACATATCAATTACACTTAATTTTTGATAGTGACCTAAATAATCTTGATTGGTCATATTTGGTCATGTTAGTGTATTCCCATCTTAGTGGCGGTGTGTCTATTAATCAAACGAAGAGTGAGAGAGATGTAATTCATAGCTAATTTTCTAGACTCTGACAACTACAGCAGATCCAAACAGTTTTTACAAGCTTAGCTTGTTTAAAAAGTTTGGTGCTGTGAGATTGTCGATTTTCCTAGGTAGACTTTGGCTTTTAGTTGGAGTGGCTTGGTGCTAATATAGCTTCATTATAAGTTTCGTATGCACTCGTTTAAGAAGGAAAAAACCTTTGATTGATGGCGAGTTCAGGAAGGAGATCTTTAATGAAGCTGTTGTGGAAATATTCTCTGTATTCAAAGTATTATTATTATTATTATTAGCTCCGCGTCTTACTACCCGTTCGGGTTATACGCACTTACGCTAATGTGTAATGGTAGGGTGATTGCGAGATGAAATGAAGGACCTACAGTTTAACGTGGAATCCGAACCACGGTGGAGGCCTGGCATTCCCCACATTCACAAGATGTCTTGTCAGAGGTGAAGGAAGGGTTTGGTAATCAGATAAATCTGTGCCGGGACCGAGGATTGAACCCCAGTGCCCCAGCACAGAAGTCTGATACCTTAACCCTAGACCGCCAGGTCACCTATTCAAAGTAAAGAAACATAACTGCTGTTGATTATGTCTAGCCATCAGCCTTCAATGTGCCCAATATAGAGGAAATACTAACTACAGATTTAATCAAACAATCTAAGGCAGAAGTGGAATTATTTGATTTACTGACAGTTTACAGATGGATGAATTAAATTCAATGGTTATCACAGCTCAAAAACTAGGCATTTTTGTGAAAATGAGTTTCAACAATTTTTCATGGAAAGAAGAATTTATGAAAATCGTAATGGTAACCAAAACCACTACAAAAGCATATATTTTTGCAAATTCAAGAATAATAAGCTTGAAGAAAATTTGTCAATTCAATATTAGCCAGCATACTATATATGGTGCTTGCAAACTGACAGACTTTTTTTCAAGATGTAAAAAAAGGTTAATAATTTTAGAAATTTCTGGAGTTTTGGTTTATTATATTTGGAAAAAGGTACAGGATAGAAATATATAAAAGAACGAACACAAAATGGCTTTTACAATGAAAAGAAGAACACACCTCATACTTTACATTGCTACCATTGTATAGAGAATTAATAGTTGCCTCTTGAAAAAAATCAATCGCAACCATCCAATCCTCCTACCTAGGTTTAATTCCATCGGAACTCATCAGGAGGCAGAGTGAAGACCGCAACGCTATTTCCTAAAAGAGGAAATAAAAAAGTGAGAAAAAGGAAAATTGTAAAGAATGATAGGACACTTATTAGCTAGGAACATTTAAAATGAACTACATTAAGGACAAACACAGGAAATGGACGTTGGATGTTAGTATATAATATATCCCTATAAGGACAATATCTTTTCGCCTAACCTCTTTGTCCAATGGCAGCAATGTAAAGTGTGAAATCTTTTCTTCTTTTCATTGTATATACCCTATTGTGTTCGTCTCTTTTATACGTTTCTATCCACCTTTCCTGTACTTTCTTCCAAATATAATATAACTACCTCATAAAGCGAAAAGAGGTTTTCTTTTTAAAGTTCTCATGTGTAATTAACTCACACTCGAACTCTTATTGGAAAATTCTTGAGAATATAATTAACAACACGTTTTGGTGGACAAAGCATAATCTTCAGGAAAACTTAAGGATAGAATATAGGTGTTCATCTCAAGGCACTTCTAGACTAAATCTATCTTAAGCAACTTAAGAATTCATGAGAACAATATTACAATTTGTAATGCTTGAACTTCAGTGACTAGCCAAACTCTCAACATTTTGGCTGTTTTCTAAAGTGAGATTTAGATCCTAAAATGAATACGTTTAAATTACATTTGTATACCAAACAGGTACTATAACTGAACCAAGTTTGGCCCCAAACGGATATAAATTAATTATTTTTTCAAAACATTGGCCTTATGTCATCTGATCCACTTTAAAAAAAAATCATTTAAATTTAGACCTCTAATTTTATAGTGACATACTTCTCGGATCTAATTCCCAAATTAAGGTGTTACTTTTCAGCATACGTTTAAATAATATAAGTTAGTCCAAACCATAACATTTATCATCAGGGATATCTACATATTTACACTAACAGGATAGCCAAGGTATGAGGAAGGTATAATTTTAGAGGAAACGTGCCCGAATTTTCATGTAGAACGAGGGGTAAGCCATTTAGTAAAAAAAAAAACTTATTTCATCCAACCGGGATTTGAGCCTGGATCTCCCCCCTTCACCGGTATTCCTGTCCAACATGAGAGTGACACGTTAGACCATGAAACCACCGATGCTGATAATTATTTGTTAGTTTTTTTTTCAAAAGTCCTCACAATAAAACGCGCCAATAAAATGTTCACAGGTGGAAAGGGTCAAAAAATACATAATATTGAGAACAAGTGAACAAACACAATATAAAACAAGTTGTTGTTGTTGTTGTTGTAGAGAGATAAATACTGGAGGACTCGGTAGGTTTTTGGAGTAGGGTTTACCAAAGAGCTCTATAGTAATTCATGAGTATACATTTTTGCCTGAATCGTTTTACGCTTGGCTAAACTTGACCCTTAGATAAAGATTAATGGCTCAATTTGTTCTGGATTGCCTTTAAACTGTAATTTAAGGCCAAATGGCATTAGGGAATATCTTACCCGACAGATAAAAAGGTTTATTTACCTACTTTCCTATATTTATATTTGAAGATATTAATTTTTCACCTATTACCTGCTTCATGAGTGAATGTTCTAAGACGTTATTTTGGTGTTAGACTGGCCTTCTTATGACTGAGAGATCGGAGTTCGTATCCTGGTTGGGTACATTGATGGAGATTTTTCTATTTAGATGATTGATCTGACAATAGACTAGACTGCTCATCGCGGGGACATAAGGGTTTGAAACCTGGTCGTGTATACTGAGGAGATTTGTTTGTAAATGCTTTCCCACCCTCCTTTGACGTATATGTAGCTACATTTCCTATAAAACTCAACTTTCCTAATCAGTGTTAAATAGCATAAAATAAGCTTATAGCCCAAATGGGTAGTGATACGTGGTGCTAAAAAAAAAGAATAGAGTAATGAATATACAGGGTGTTCGGAAACTCAACGCCCAAACTACACATATTGTTTGTTTGAACCAAAAGTAATTCAAAATCCCTTTACACTTACATCCGAAAAACTATAATAATACCATTACATTGTGTTCAAAGTTTCAACGTACAGCGCCTGAAGAGCATAACTATTCAAGCATGCGTGTACAACAAGTTGCATAAGAGTTAGGCGTGTGGCACTATACTACACGACATTTTGAAGCACGGCAGCAGAACATACCACAATTCATAGTCCATCTAAAAATACGAATACTTTCTGAGGGTCATCATTAACGGTCCTACATCACAGAAATTGCTTGCCATTATTACATGTGCAGTGCCACGTGCCTAACTCTTATGCAACTTGTACATGCATGCTTGAACCGCTTTGCTCTCCCGGCGCTGTACGCCGAAACTTTGAACACAATTTAATGGTACTAGCATAGTTTTTCGGATGTAAATGGATAGGGATTTTGTATTACTTTTGGCTCATACAAGCTACATGTGAAGTTTGGACTATGAGTTTCCCAACACCTCATATACGCTTGTACCCAGAGCGGTGGTAAAAAAAATAATCAAATAGCTCTTACGTGTAATAAGACACTGTACAAAAAAAAAAGTAGAAATCGTTCCCAATTTTACTTCTAAAGTCATATCTTACTTGAATGCCAGGCCTCCGCCGTGGTTCGGATTCCACGTTAAACTGTAGGTCCTTCATTTCATCTCACAATCACCCTACAATTACACATTAGCGTAAGTGCGTATAACCCGAATGGGTAGTAAGACGTGGTGCTAATAATAATAATAATAATAATAATAATAACATATCTTACTTAACTGATATTGGCTCAAAATCCGACGACTTGTCAGTCGGTAGCGTGTTGATATCCGGTCTGGCACTAAAATTGTTCCATTCATTGGTCAAATGTAAGTTTCCGCTTTCACAGTACTGAATTAAAGGTCTGGGGTGCTGGGTGTTGTGTCTGTTCTATATTTAAGTTAGTTTATAAGTTGTATGCCGATATAATCATTCGGTTGAGAAAGTGCACGTTAAATACCTCTAATTAATAATAGTACTATCCTCCTCGGTGGCGTAGTTAGCTAACGCGCTCGTTTTGTGTTGAGCTAGACTGGCAAGGACGGGTAGATAGAGGTTTAAATCCCCCTTGGGTGAACTGGGGTGGTTTTTCCTCAATGGGTTTACACTCTCCTTCCACTCAAAGGTGGGTTCACTTCCTCAATCCCAATTCCTAAAAGCGTTAGTGTAATTAGTACTTAAGCGTATAACCTGAACGGTGCAGTACTAAAAAAAATATAGTATTAATTTAAAATAGACATATAGTGAGGTGTCCTTTTATCGTTAATCCAAGGATGCACGTAGAGCCAATGAATTTTGTGTGTGGTATCAGTGATTAAGTGTGTGGGCTGGCCGTACGTACGTATAAATGGGTTCAAAGAGGCGTTGCTTTTAGAGGGAACCTTCAAGCTCGGTGTGTTTAATGCGCTAAGGCAGATGGTGGTCGGTACAAGCAATTGACCTTGACATCAACGCAATATATCCTGCGAGAAGTGATTCATAAACTTAAAATCCTATGCTTTTCGAAATGTAGCGTCTATTATGTTACCCATAAATGGTTAAAAGTTTTAAATCTTGAAATAATCGATGAGACAATATGGATCTCAGCATCGACCAACCGCAAATTTTAATACAATATTTTTTTTAATGATTTTAAAGATACAATTTAATGAAAAATTGCAAACATCTGCGTGAAGGTAGAGTGATAAATTATTTAGGTAAATAGTTTAGTATACTCTGCTGGTACTCGAACCACCCCCTACCTATTACCGGTCAAACTAGACCAGACTTAACCCGCATACATACCGATGGGGAGGGTAGTTCTTAACGTGGGTTGGGAGAGGGGACGAGTTAAAAGTTAGTAGTTTTTCAGTTTTTATAACAAAAAGCATTTTTAAACAAGATAAATAGAATATTACTTCAGTGATGGTTGGCTTAGGAATTAATATATCTCCAATATATATTATTAAATTTACACTATTGTTTGTATTCATGATTTGCATCATTTATTATTATGGTAAATGTTAGGTCTTGCCCGCTTCTCGGGGACTAGGACAATATCGATGTCTAGGATTAATCGAGTTTGTATGCTCAGGAGAAAAACCATTTTGTATTCACCCCTATTTAATGAGAGCCTATTTTTGTTGTTTTCTATTACTAGTGTAATGTTCGATATCTGAGTAGGATATAAATTTGTTTGTTTAATGTATGTTATAGTACATGTCAAGGCTTTCCCGCCTCACGGGTATTACACATGACAGGTCAGGGTTCTATTCATGGTTAGGTTGAGATGTATATTTACGGGCAGAGTTAAGTTACGCCTGGTAACTAAAATTAATATTTTTGTACAAAATTTATATTGCTATGATAGTCATCCCCTTTTTGGATTTATGTTAACTTTTAATGTCATTCGAAGGCAGAGGCCGTGGTAATTATATTATCCACTGCTTTCTTTACTATTCCATTGCGAGTTGTTCGCAGTGGCCCAAATAGACTATCTTATCTTTTTTTAAATTAAAATAAAATTAGCTTTTTATAGCCTTTGGTCATTGTTAATATCTATTTCTTTAAATCTTTCTTAAGTTTGCAACCTTATTCCTGAAAATGAATTTAGTGACATTCCTGGTTCATTCTTTGATTAAGTCCCATGGTTATGATACTTGAGGTACTACTTTTGAGTGTGTCAAATAAGGCTTCCCTGCTGATCTTTATCTTAGTCATATTTCTGCGCTTTACTCGTTACTATAGCTGGTAGGTTAGCAAACTTAGGGTAACCAGAGAGCATGTTGGGGCAGAATGACAAACTTTGTGTTGTTACCGTTCGTTCAAACGACCATTTAGGTTATAGGTTTATAGAAAGTATTATTATATTACCCTTTTTTTTAAGTTGGAACATATATTGTATATTGCTTTCAGAAACCATATGATGTTGAAAGTTCAATAACTATAATGAAACATGTTTGATAAAAACTGTATTACATTTGTCTGAATGACATACTTTGTGTATAAGTATTACTTTCAAACCGTAATTTAGGATAGGCCTATAAGTTGTAGGAAGTACGGTATCTACTAAACCCCGATTTAAGTAAGTATGAATCCCAATTTGTAAGGCTTTATTTCGTACCAGAATTCTATCATAAATTAGTATTTTGGTAGGATAAACGGCCATTTAGAACGGAAAGTAGAGATTCCCTTCTGGAAGGTCTTTTATGCTACATAAACACTATTATAGGGTAGGATTATGGTACTAGATAAAGCCTTCCAAACCAGTTTCCTTCAAAAATCATCGTATATATTAGCTAAATCAACTTATTTAAAGAAAAAACTCACCAGTTTCAAGCTTTTTTATGCTCTTCAAAGATTTTACTAACGCTTTTATTTAATTTAACTAATCACACAGTATTTTATCTAATATATTCAATCAAATTAACAAACGATGTCAAAATGCCATATTGCCTTGTATGAGTGTAAGAGAGAAAAAGATATCCGAAAGTTTCTATCTCTCCTACACAATGATATGCAGATGACAGCTCGAAAATTGTAGCCACAGATGTCCATTCAGTATTATTATAGAGATGGTGTTGACCGGTCTCAGCGCAGTGTTGCCAAACTTCAGTACTCCGGCCTATAACTAAAGACAGCCATGCCAGAGACCAATGCAATTTTTGTTATTTTCACGTGTTGTATCTACATTAAATCGACATTATCTCAACCAATACACCCAGCCAAAAAGTGACTTAACCTCACATATTATTTAAAAGGCGTCAAAATTACCAAATATAGTATTTGATAATATCGTAAAATTAATTGAGCGTATAAAATAATCGATCCACCCAATTTATTACAATAATCAAAATCAATTAGTCACATTAATCGATTTAATTAGTAATCATTAATCACTACTATATACATTATACATATGAGATGGCAATTTATTTCCCTATTATATCGATATAATTGAGATAATAATATATGCCTTGCGATATATCAAATTATATATATTATCTATAATTTGGTATATTGAAAGCTATATATTATTATCCAAGCTTATGATATATCGATACAATTATATCAACAAATTGGTTGTTTCCAATAGGATGTTATTAGTGTTTCCACATTTTCCCCGTTTCTTTCACTTGCCTATAGTTGTTTCTAAATGATTCTTAATATTGATGTGCTTAATAACAATAAATTGATCTATTTGCACATTTAAAAAAACAAATTAGATGTTGTGAATCAATGAATATTGAATTGGCACTAAAAACTAGTATAATTTTTCAATTATTAACCAGAAATAAATGACAAATTCGACTCTTTTATAATTTTATATCGTATATAAATTCAATGTTTCGTTTTTTGAAATTTTTTTGAAATGGCGAAGCAGACAAGGAAAATAGTATTTGAATAGCACTAAATAAATAATTTATTCAGTGCCATCCAAATTATAATTACTTTTAGGTCTTCTTATTTTCCTAATATCATTTGATGGGATATTTGACCTGTTTCATAGACAATTGACATAGGCCATTTATACACTATACGGATGAGAGTTGCTAGATGTATCAAACTTCTTCAACAGAGGTGTCCCTTTTCCGAGAGAACAAAACTAAATGACAGACAGATCCATCTGTTAGATAAAATAGGTATTAATTGAAACAAACTAACTGACAGAGCCATCTATGATACAATATATGTTCTATTTAGTAAAGATTCACTTCACTTTGAGAAGAATACCTCTTGATGTGTTTTATTTTCCTAATACTTGAAAAACAATTTTCTCAGTTCAGCTGGGTTCAAATGACCAAGGGGAAAAAAACAAACCAACCAACAACAACCACCACCATAATTAAAAATTAATCTTTATAATGCCTCGTTCGTTGACTTTCATAATTTCATGCATTAATGAATTAATTAGGATCCTTCTTGTTTTCACAGAATTATATACGTTCAAACCAATAAGATTGGGTGTAAATTTAATGTGGCTACTGTGCCATTTTATTTGTTTCTACAATAAAATTTAAACTGGCTGAAATAATAACAAATAAACTCCATGGCGTTAGCTCGTAATCGACGAATAAGTGAAAGTAAGTAGGTCTATTAAATTTTCTAGAAGTCAGATAAAGCCGTTCCTATGAAAATTGGACTGGATCTTAAATCATTCTTGCTGTTACTTGCTGTTACTTGAATTTAGAGATTAGTCCTACTTAATTAATAGCTTTTCGTCGAGCAGTAGAAAAAAAAAGTTTTGGAAATATTTAAATGTTTCGATCAATATTGAATCATATTATGAGTTTGTTGTATTTATATAAGATTATAGAGGTTTGAAAAGTGGTCCAATATTTTTATTTTTATTTTATTTCTGGCTCTTTTAAAATTAATTTTTACACCTACAGTCAGTTTGTATATACATCACCCCGATCATTCTAGGAGAAAGCATTCATTAACTTACTAATTGGCAGATGGTAATTATCTGTGGTACACTGTAGTCACTATAATTACAGCGCAAAACATACATCATTTGAATCACCACCACAATGGTGAAACACCTGCAACCGTAATGCAGTTAACGGCTTCGCCCAAACTTTGACGTCAATTAACCCACACTTGAAAGCCCATATTACTGATTCAAAATTGAAATAAATACGTGTGTTATATAGTTTATATTAAAATGAGCGCCCTTTCAATTGGTTTGGACATGACCGGGTGTTAAGAAAGAAGTACATTATTTCTTATGTGCCCATTTGATTAAAATTAATTTAATATTTTTATTTTGTGCATAGCGTAGATAAGCGGTTTCTCAATTAAATTTAGTTAAGGAACCCTTTTATACTTTGTAAAACATAATACAAACCCTTAAATATTTGTAGCGTAGCACAGAGACAAATTTTCTTGGTTCAAGGTTAAATACTTTTAAATTGAAAGTTAGTTAAATATTTCATGGAGAAGGCAAGGAAGGGGAACTACACGTTGTCCTTTTTCATGTCCCATAAATAAATGCAGACACCTGTATACGTGCCTGCGATG
>CABEEJ010003428.1:0-20077 GCA_901482245.1 Timema douglasi | reverse complement strand
CCCCCCCCCAATTAGACCCTACATACATTTTTTTATTTGCCACAAGTGTGTTGAGCAGCAAAATTATAATGCCCCCACCCCCATTGTAGAATATATAAATGATGCTTGATCAAACTATTTGCTTGGTATTGGCTATTGACTTTTGCACATATTATATTAAATTCAATAAAATTATGACTGGATGGAATAAAATCTTTAGGTTATGTCATTAGTCCCAGTTTAAATTTTCAGTTATTTTTGACTAAATTTATTCCATATAATCCTATTTGCAATCAACATAGAAAGCTAGATGTATAACTTAGTGTTATTAAGTTCTTTTCTAAGTACATAAAACAAATAATATTTGTGGTTGCAGATACAGTTACCTACTTGCAAATGTAGAAACGAGATAGACCACAATGACCGAGTCAATAGACAAATTACCCTTAGAAATGCTGGTGAAAATATTCTCTTATCTCTCTCTAGAAGATTTGGTCCTCAATGCACAGTATGTATGTGAGAGATGGAAGATCGCCTCGTATGACAAACTGCTGTGGAAATACATGACATTCACACCCTGTCGTTTACAATCACAACACTATGTAATTAACATTCTCAAGCACGCTCCAATGTTGAGACACTTTGTAATATCACGGCATGTAAATTTAAGTGTTACAGTAAAAACATTGTGCAAGTTCTGTCCTAATATAAATAGGCTTTCCATTTATAGGGATCAAGAGATTGATGGTAAATTGTTGTTCAAACTGTTGGAAGAGCTCAAAAATCTTGATACATTGTATTTAAATATAATACACACAAAAAGCTGCCATGAGCTTTCACAAATAGTGAGCCTTGCGCACAAATTAAAAAGCCTTTCTTTATCATGGATTGATATACCGTACCAAGATGGTCTTTTAATGCCCATTGCGGATGGTTGCCACTCGTTGCAACATCTAAATGTTGGCTACCTTGCCAGCATTACAGAGATTTGCAATCATGATATGATCTATCTTTTGAAGAGAAAGAAGCATCAGCTAGTTTCTTTAAGTGTTCACTTCTCTGACTTTACCATCGAGTTCAGGGATCTTTTAAATGAATGTGAAAAATTAGAAAAATTAGAACTTTCCAGTGTTTCAACCGAAGTGGACCTGACGTTGCTTGGAAAATTGTCAAAACTGAAGAGGTTATCATTGACAAATATTTCACCCACCCACACATCTGCTCTTAATTTTTTCCGTGGTAATTCTTGGGATAATTTAGTTGATCTCAAATTAGATTGTTGCACTTTTGTAAACACTAATATCTTGAACATTATATTCAAGAAATGCAAAATATTGGCTCTATTAAATTTAGCATACTGTCATTATTTGACTGATGTTGGGCTTTTAAATATTTTTGAGTTGTCAGAACTGAAAACATTAATTATAACAGGGTGCTGTTTCACATCAAAAGTGTTGCATCACATACTTAAATGTGACAAACTTGAAAATCTTCATATCACTGAAGCACAGTGGCTCACAGATAAAGATTTTGGAGTCCTTGTAACCGGCAAAAATAGTATTAGGTCTCTTTTTATTGACATGTGTGTGAAAATTACAGGAAGCACATTTCCTCTCGTTCCAGTAAATTTCAAACAACTGTCAATTGAACGTTGTTTAGCAGTGAAGAAAAAAAATGTGGATACACTTCAATCGAGACTTCCTCATTTGCAATTTAGAAATTCTGCTTTTGTGAATTAAAAACTAGTGCAGATTTTAATGATTCTGGTGAATTAACCATTTACAGAGGTAATCCACTGTAAAAACACACACAGTTGCAAACTGTTAGTCATAAAAAAAAAGTATTTACAGAAAGGTGCAAATATTTTATGTTTCATATATAATTTAAAAGTAATAAGTTAACTATACATTAGTGTTGAAACTCCTCTAAGCATTTTACACATGCCGGTTTTTTATTAGAGTGGTCAAAATAAACAATACTCTTCTCCTTATCACACCAAACGCTTACCTACCCCATTCAATTTATATGACATAGATAAAAAAAGATTGATACATGATTTTCTTTACAGCATTAAGTCCACTAGCACACTCACCCTACTTTTCATTGTTGTCAAGCAGTCTTTTCCCCTTAATGTCACAGTGCATTGTTGTTAGTTAGAAATATGAGATTGACAACACAGCTACTTGACACATTTTGTGGACAAACTTGGTATTATTTATAAAAAGGTTCCCACAAACTTTGAAAGTATCGTATTTATTGAAAATTAAATAACTTTGTATTAGGTTTGTGTTTTTTATCTCTAGTTAAACCAAAGTATATTATGTAGAATTTCTTCAAACACTAGAAATAAAAATAAAATTTCATTCTCCTTGGTTATTAGAAAAACTATTTCCGAAAAATATTTTTTTCTTTTAACAATTCAAGCTTTTCACTGTTTATTAAATTATCTTTGATTTTAAAATTGCATTACTGTACAATGTACATACTAAGATTATAATATGTGGATGGTTTGATTAACGTTTTTAAAAAAGCCTAAGACTTTTATTCTCAAAAACTTTTTTTTAATGTTGATTAGTTTATTGCGAAACTAAACAATTTTTGGTTATTTTCATTTCTATCATTTTCTCCCTAAAATGATCAATATTTTGGTTACATTTTAATACCGGAGAAATATGTAAATTGGCATAAATACTTGTAATAATTTAACCAAAATGCACTAGATTTTTTTTTCTTTATTGAAACTTTTTGGGCAGTGAAGGACAAAGTAAATGAATCAAGACTTTATTTAACATGGACAGTTGAAAAAATCTCATACTCTTGATGCTAAAAAGAATTCTAGTTGTACCTTCAGACATTTCTCAAAGCCAAACTTAGGATTTAACAAACAAATTTTGAACCATGAAATCAATAAATATTTCCTCAAGTTTGTTTTGGTTAAAATTTATGAATGAATAAAACTATATTTCCTGTGAGAATATTTTTAATGTAGACTCCTTTTATTTTCATCTTGTCTGTCAGGTTTGCATCAAACAACTATGATTATTTGTACTAACGTGGTCAACATTTACTTGATGTGTTTTTAAATGTAGAGAGAGTGAATTTGAACTAAGTGATTTGTTTGAGAAATAAGTTATACAATCTAAAGTGTGAATTGTGTTCTTTTCATTGTAAAAGAAATATTGTGTTCATTCCCTTTCATATGTTTCTATCCACCTTTCCTGCACCTTCTTTCAAATATTACACAATGACTCACAAAGAAAAAAGAGCTTTCCCTTGGAGAGAAATATTATAAGAATTGAATAAGGCCTAAATATCTCAAAGTATTTTTATAACAAAACATGAAATATTGCTAGTTTAGTGATTTTATTATAAATATAATAATATAATAATTACCTCATAAAGCGAAGAGGTTTTCCTTATTGAGTTATAGTTTAGTGATTTAAAATTGTTTTCACATATGAATACTCATGTTTATCCAGTGGGATGAATTAAATATTGTAATAAATAAAATATTTATCTTTTTTTTTACTTATCAAGCATATAATTAGTAAAAGATATATTAATATTTTAACTTCTCCTCTTTCCTTCTAGAAACTTACTTCACTATTTTCATATATCATTATATATATTATAGTAAAGTCCCAATTATTCAACCTAAACAAGACTGACAGGTGGTAGGTTAACCTAAATGTCTGATAATACGAAAACAAGGGGAGGGGATGGAACGAAACAAATCATAAGTAAATAGAAGTACAGAATAGATATGAATTAAGACTTAGTAAAGAATTCACAGCATAAATTATGCAATAAATTACAAAACTATTATTTTATTCATATATACAGAACAAAGGATTTTAAATCAATTAAACACAATTTTTATTATATTCTGTAAAATGCAAAATGCTAAAATCACTGTTTAAAAGATTATTGATTGAAGTTTTATTTCCTTGAGGCAAGGTCACACCCATAGCACGTTTTAAATATATGTCGGATAATCAAGACTTTACTGCAGTGTTTATGGCATTCACTTGTGAAAAAATAACATTTTTTATTGCTGTAGAAAAAAATCTCAATAAATGTTATTAAAATTTTTTTTTAAAAAAGGTATGTGCATCCTTCACCTTTACAGGTGGACACACAGTCTAATGTTAAGCTCATTTTATTTGGTTTGCTGATGGTGAGGTAAAGGTTTGAATCCTGGCCAGGTGTATTGAGGGTAGTTTTCCCTAAATTATTTCAGTCCCTCCCTCTAAATTTAACTTTCCTCTATCACTACCAAACTAGCCTAGTTAATATATGCACACTACCTTAGGTGGCCGCATGGTTTAAAGCGACACACTCGCCATAGACTAGACTGCCGATAACAGGGAGATTAATGTTTCAATACCGGTCGAGTGTTTTTTTTAGCACTGCATCTTAATACCTGTTCAGTTTATACACCTACAGTAGCCCCATGGCTTCTTTGGTGCTGACTGACAGCTCACAGCTGTCACTTCTGACAGTCAACATTTAGGTATATACATAAATTTTGACTGTCAGAAGTGACAGCTGCTAAACACATGTTTTTGCAGAGAATATGGTAGGGGAAGGGATACATAATTTTGTCTGGGAACTTTTCAAAGCTTTTAGCTGTCAATCAGCACCAAATAAGCCATGAGGCTACTGTATATACTAATTACACTAGTGGGTTGGTGATTGGGAAGGCTTAATTTAGAGGAAATGCACCTGCATTTGAGCAGAGGCAGAGTGGAAAACCATTTAGGAAAAACCACCCTCAGTGCACCCTACTGGGATCTCCCAAATTTTGGCATTCTAGTCCAACACAAGATTAGCGTGTTATACCACGCAGCCACTGAAGCGGGTGTCGAGTGTTCTGAGAATCGTTGTTCATGAATAGCTTTCCGCTTCACCTCCACACAAATATGGGTACACTTCATATAATCTCTAATCCTACTTTCCTAATCATTAACACGGCATGAATAGGTAGTAAGTAATAGGCGGTGCTAATATAGGCGTGTATAACCCGAACTAATAGTAAGAAGTGGTGTAAATGTTTTTTTATGCACATTTAAGACATTTTACAGCAAGGTTATAATAGTAGAAACTGGTATAAAGAGAAAAGCAAATTATAAAGTATTTTGGCTTGCTGATTTAAACACCGGACTTCCTTTATCAAATGCAACTAGCACTGTGCATACAACCAGGGAGGACAGACTGTTTGCCGCTCTCCTTGTCTTACCCTTCCCTTTCCTTAAGTTGCTATTATAACTGCCAGGTAAGGTTGTTACTAGTAAAATTGGACTGTAGATTGAGCTTGAGTATACTGGTTCACATCTAAGCTACATACTTGTAGGTAGGAGGTAATGCTACTTTGAAGTAGAATAAAAAAGAACAGCAAACAAGAGTTGACCAAGACTGGTGTATGTTTTAGAAAACATCTATATAGAATACCAAAAATTATATTTGGTTCAAATTCTGTGTTCACAAACATAGTTAAAATAAATATTGAAAAATTACCTAGATAAAGGAATCAAATAGTGGACCTTTTGATATCCATAAAAGTAGCCTACCAACCTGACAATGAGTATCTGGTTTTCAACATAGATTTAATCTTTATTTTTAATAGCACAGAATATATACCATTATTAATTCATAAATACCTGCCTCGGTGGCATAGTTAGCTAACACGCTAGCTTTGTGTTGAGCAAGGCTGCCGAGGACGGGAGATTGAGGTTCAAATCTCAGTCGGGTGAACTGGGGGTGGTTTTACACTCCCCTTCCACACAAATCCGGGTTCACATCCTCTAAATTCAGCCTCCCCAATTCCTAACCCATTTGTATAATTAGTACTTAAGCGTATCACCCGAACAGGTAGTAAAACATGATGCTAAATTAAATTTGTATTATTAATTCATAAATGTTATGCATCATTTCAATCACAGCACAGTTACAACTTATTTTCATTTATTTAAGGAGTGATTATATCAGTATGTGAGAATGTCTATGACTGAGAGCTTACTACTAATTCTGCCGAGAAAGGTATTTTTAACATACCTTCTAGGGTTCTTTTAAATGTGACAATCAATATGGGACCAATAGCTTCCGAAGGAAGTTGTGCTATGGATTTTTGTCGCTCAAGAAAAATCTGTCTATATTGGGTCCTGAAGCGAGCACTTTACCCTAAGACTACCAAGGTCAACAATTACAACTTTTATAGGTATAGGAGCACTTTAGCTGTTTTTCTGATAATTTGAAATAACTAAAAATTAGTATTTCAGATGTTCACCATGAACTCTTGTGTGCTACAGTAGCCCCATGGCTTCTTTGGTGCTGACTGACAGTTCACAGCTGACTTCTGACAGTCAAAATTTAGGTATATACCTAAATTTTGACTGTCGTAAGTGACAGCTGCTAAATATATGGTTTTGCAGATCATATGGTTCGGCATTTGGTCTGGTCATTTGGTCTGGTAGCTTTTCAAAGCCGTCAGCTTTCAGATGTGAGCACCAAAGAAGTCATGGGGCTACTGTAGTTAATATAATGAACTATTTAAAACCTTTGAATTGGAAGGATTTTAGATAACTCAGTAGAACATTGGCACATTAAGTCTAGGGTCTTAGGTTTGGTTTCTGTAGGCATATCCAAGTTGGGATTAATTTTCTAGATTGATATTGTGTTTTAATACAACATAATTTTAGCAAAAGTAAATAAAATCAGATTTTTATTTTTACCACACAATCAGCTTATATGCTGTTCCACTTCCATGATAGTAATATTAAAAAAAAAGAATGTGTTTGACCTTTTATGAGAGAAATTTTATGAAAATAAAGTTTACAAAAAATTTTAAAATAAACTTTATTAAAACTGATATTTTGTTTTGATGGACAAATTTTGTATTATCTCTTCTCTAAGCATGATACAATTTAAGAATCCATATTAGCCAATCTCTATGAATAAGGAGAATGACAAAATTATGAATGTCAAGCAAACCTACTGCTCTCGTCAGAATCAGAACCTAGATCGAAATAGTACTCGTCGTCGTCATAATCACCCTTCTTGGAAGCCTTACAGAAGGCACGGCTTATGCCATACTTTTCAACGTCATCAGGATCAAGCTTGAGATCACTTATTCTCATTGCATCTTCATCATCACTTGAAAGATCGTCTGGAACAAATTATTATAATATGAGCAACAGTAAAGAATGATCCAAAAGTATTTGTAAACTTAAGAGTAAATAGTAACATGTTCCATGTATTTCAAAAGGCAGTTAATTTTTTTCTAAGAGGAGCATGTCACAAAGTGAAACAGGATTAGGAATTAATTATTATTAGCACCGCGTCTTACTACCCGTTTGGGTTATACGCTACTTACGCTAATGTGTAATGGTAGGGTGATTGTGAGATGAAATGGAGGACCTACAGTATAACGTGGAATCCGAACCACGGTGGAGGTCTGATTAGGAATGAAGTTATCTGGAAAAGAGTGGGGGCACAAGTAATACATGAGATAATATAGGAAGCAAGCCTGAGATGGTATGATCATGTAATGGTGATGAAAAAGGAGGGAATACCAAAGTAAATGATAGAAATGAAGTAGATTTATGTAGGGAAAATATTGCGAGTAAGACCAAAAAAGAGATGGAAGGAGCCAGGTAACAAAACGTTTGCCAGTGATAGAAGAGTGGCGGAAGGGTAGAGGAAAATGGAGGCATTTTACTAGAATGGCCCAACCAGCGGCTGACAACAGATGATGATGATGATGTCATCATCAAAGACAGTTTGCTGCAAACCAGTATCTTGTTGGATTCAGGCAAGTGTAGATTGGTTGATTTCACCCACTTGTATTTTATTTCTGGGTAGCAGTAAAGGCTGTTTAATTGCTTTTTATAAAAAAATAATCCACATAATTTTCATGCATTATGAGAAGACATCAACTACAAAAGTATTTATGTGAGCCAATCAATGTATTTTTATACTTTCATTGGTGGGCATGCAGAGTAAACATTAATCTTGTATAGTCTTGTTTTGCTGGTAACAAGGTTGGGTCAAAACCCTAAATGGATTCACACTGAGGATGTATTTTGAAATAGTTTCTTCTCACTCCTCAACACAAATGTGCACACAATATCTCTAAATTCTACTTTCCTTATGTCTCACTAAGATATATTAAAAAGAATGAAGGTTTTAATGCTTGAAGGTCACCTCCAAATTAATAATACATTAAATAAGCTGGCAGATGATTATAAAGCTAGAAAGCTAAATATGTTATGAAAGTTTAACCTTAACCGTGATGAAATTAAAAATAGTTTGAGAAGTTTTAAGTTATTTGTTTCTCAAATCACTGAACAATATGCACACAAAAAAATGATTGAAATAAAAGTGTTACCAAATCGGTCGTCTTCCATTCTAATTGCAGCCCTCATATCATCTTCATCAATACTGTAAGAAAAAGAATTAGCATCTAGTTTATTAAAACATTATCAAGAGCTACATACTATATTTGCTAGTTTATAAAGACAATACATATAAAAGCAGTTAAAGTGTCTATAATACTTTGTGTGTTTGGCATATTAATTATATATTAGAGTTGGGTCATATTCACTGTTTTACAAATTTGAATCTCAAAAGTGAGTCCTCCATTTACTTTTGAATCCTGAATCTGGAATTCGAATCCGAGTCTTGGGAAAAATTATATGTGTGTGTATATATATATATATATATCACGCAGTTCCCTCATGGGCTAGGAAAGAAACTTTGCATATATCTCAAAAGACAACTCTGTACTTAATTCATCCTCACTAACTTTCTCCACACTTCCCTATCCTTGCATACTCCCTTCGCTTCAACAACACCCATACACAGAGTCATCCACATTCTTTTATTCTTAAAACTCCTTTAATGTTTCTCTTTTTCACAAATTTGTCTACAACATTTAGCTACATCTTACATGGCCTATCCCTTCTTTTTTTGATCCACTCTCTACTTTCATATATTTGCTTTGTCATTCGATCCACACTCATCCTCTCAACATGCCTAAACTAATGTAAGGTGCGTCTTTCATATTGAACTATTGGATTGGATTCTCTTTCAAACTGCATTCCTTCAGCATCATTCATTACCGACTCTGTCCATACCCACGCTTCCCATATCCATAAAACAATGTTGGCATCAACACTTTTATATGCTGCCATATTTACCTCTTTCGATACTATTTCATTCTTTGCATTATTACATATACATACAACTAATTTCAAGAGATGCATTCACCCGTCATTCAATTTCACCATCTATACTCCATATTTACATAACATTCTGACGACATACACAAAATCATTCACTCGTTCAAACAGTGTTTCATTTATATGAAGATTCATTCTGCCAGTCGCCACATTCAGACGAATTAGAAAATTAGGTAGGGTAGAGTTAATGTTGTTTTTTTCTTGTGGAGATTTATGTCCTCTTAATTTCGACACTGGACTTAACTGATCTCAACTTTGCTTTTGGCAACTTAAGAATACCTACAGAAAAGTGTACCTCAATGCGTATCTGGTTTAAGTGTTATCTTGTATGTAGTATGCTGGCTAACCAAAAATGAGACTCACCTATTGTCTTCCTCCGTGTCGGGATAGTCGTTGCCGATGTTATTCTCTGCATTGGAGTCTTCAGAATCCTCAGAGTCGGACAATCTACTAGAGGACCTCCTGTGGTAAAGTAGATCAGACTGTAGTGGCTGTACACTCACAAGGTTCTCAATCAGCATATCGTCAACATCTCCAGTGTAGTACAGGTCATACACATAGTGGTCATTTTCTTCAGCCTTGTAAAAACAAAACTATTTTACAGTCTTTTATATTATTATTTAGCACCACAACTTACTAGGTAGCCATTCTGATTTTACGCACTACACATACAAGCAAAAACTATGCTAATGTGTTAGAGATGAGGACAGGTTGAATTTAGAGAGAAGTGTACCCACATTTGCACAGAGGAATAGTGGAAAACCATTAAGGAAAAAACCACCCTTAGTACATCTCTACATCATTAGCATTCCAGTTTATTGCGAGAGTGATGCCTTGGGTCATTCTACCACCGAAACAGGTATTATTATTATTATTATTATCATAATCATTTTCATATGTTTGAATATTATCAGTTTTCAAAGGGAATGAATGGAGATTCAACAGGTGTGACAAAGGAATTAAGTAGATTATTAAAAATGTTGAAAAAAAAAAGTTCACTCAGAAAACATGTGTTTGATAAAGTAAAGATCGGAAATTATTAGATATTTTGGAGGATAAGTAGGGCCTACACTCCATTGCATAGCCCTCCTCATATACAAGTGCAGAGGGATGTTAATGTAAAATTTCTTCTAAACACAAACAAATTTGCATACTCGGATTTAAGTTTTTTTAATGGATAAAACGGTCCCAATATGTACCAACAAACCCAACATTAAATCTGTATGTGTGTAACTTATACTTGTCATTTTAAAATGTACTATTGTAAGATAAATTTAGAAACAAAGCTGACAGTATATAGAAATGTGTTGATAACACCAACATTGTTTTACAAAAGATCAAGGTGAATGAGGTTGGAATGAGATATCTAAGAAGTGTATGTGGAAAAACTTGTATGGACAGCGTCAGTAATGAATAGACGCTGAAGGAGTGTGGTTTGAAAGGTAATCCAATAGGTCAATTATCTATGAGTTTTAAGACTAAAAGAGGATGCATGACTTGGTGTATGGATGTTATTGGAAGGAAGTATGCACAGATAAGGAAGTGTGAAGAAAGTTAGTGAGGATGAATTAAATATGGAGTTTTTTTTAGTTATATGCACAGTTTCTTGCCTAACCCGTAAGTGAATAGTGTGTTTAAGTATGTGTATATGTCTATTTAATGACCATGTATAATTTTTACAAACTGATTTTCATTCCTTTTATAAAACACACACACTTTTTATATGCCAAAATTGATAGCATTTTACTATATTATTAGTGTTATTTTATCGGTAATAGATAATATTTATAAAATGATAGCTGCAGATCACTTGACTTGAGGTATGAATATGTGGAAGTAGATCTAGTAGCATGTCAATCAATTAAAGGTCTTCCTATGAAAATTGGATTGCGAGAAGGGGCAAACATTTCAATTATCTTGCAGACGGTGTTTGTTTGATTGACTTAAGTTGACATCAAAATGTGTCCTTGTCGATGCTAGTGGCCAGGTGTTAGATAACCTACAAGACGCAGGTTTAATCAGATACATGTGCCAAGGTAAATGTAGCTTTTGTAATGTTTGTATAAGAATTTGTCCCTGTACTCAGGTTGGGTGTTTGGTATTAGGTGTGTTCTTTCTTAGTTGAAGCTAGTTGAAAGAATTTTACCGACATAACCCTGTGTTTGAATGGTGTGAGTTAAATCTGTGGTTAGATTATGTAACCCTGTGTTTGAATGGTGTAAATTAAATCTGTGGTTAGATGACATAACCCTGTGTTTGAATAGTGTGAGTTAAATCCTTGTGGTAATATTACATAACCCTGTGTTTGAATGGTGTGAGTTAAATCCTTGTGGTAATATTACATAACTCTGTGTTTGAATAGTGTGAGTTAAATCGTTGTGGTAATATTACATAACCCTGTGTTTGAATAGTGTGAGTTAAATCCTTGTGGTAATATTACATAACTCTGTGTTTGAATAGTGTGAGTTAAATCTGTGGTTAGATGATGTAGCCCTGTGTTTGAATGGTGTGAGTTAAATCCTTTGGTTAGATGATGAAACCGTGTGTTTGAATAAAGCAAGTTTTTTAAAAAAAATCAAAGTCGATTAACGAATATATTCGGGGTTTTAATATAGAATGAATATAATATTTTATAGTTCACGTTTCACCGAATATAAATCACTGTAATTCTACCCAAAGTATTATGCTATGTATACACATTACATTTCGTTAATTAAAAAAATAGAGATTTTGGCATAGATATATGTAAGATAATCAGTAAGTTAAGAGGTTAAAAGTATTCAAATTGAATTAAATAAAACAGAATTTCAATATAGTTTGGTAGCTTCATAAAGCAATTAGGCTTCTTTTGGATCCAACTTTATTTTGTTTAATAAAGAACATGTTTCAAAATTGTAAGTTTAACATCAGAAGATTGAGCAAAAAATGTGCTAGTGTGCCCAGGCCTGACACAAAAGAGAAGATGTGGTCATTCCCTCAGTGTGGTTTAACATACAATCATGCTGAATGCAACAGTATTTTTCTTAATGTTGACAGTCCAAACAAGTGGTAGGCAGAGCAAATTAAAAATAAATTCACTAATAGTTATTATGGCATTTATTTGGAATAGATAGTTTCAGTCACCACTGGCACTTATTAATAATAAATTTGAAAGAGTATCATACTACACAGTTTTCTTTTATCAGCGTGTCTTACTACCTGTTCAGGTTATACACATTACATTAATTAAGATGAAGAGTTTGAGATGTGGAAGGTTGAATCTAGAGGATGTGTACCCACATTTATGTGGATGGAGAGTGGAAAATCATTTAGGTAAAAAAAACTCTTTGCCCCTGACCAGAATTCTAACCCCAATCTTCCAGTCATCCGCAATTTAGTCTATTGTGAGAGTGACGCTTTAGACTATGTGGCCACCAAAGCAAGTTTACATAGTTCTAAAAGATATACATGATCAACAATTAGGTACTTCCAAACTTTTTGAAAACTTACACTTGGTCCGTCTAACAATTGAGGTTTTATTTTATCTTCTGAAACATCTGTGTTGCTGCTTTCAACATCAACAACTGTTAATGATTTGGTTGAATTATTTTCAAGGTTTGTACTACTGCTGTATGATTTGATCGTCTCCTCCAGGCTGGCCTGGTCATCCAATGCCCGGAAACAATTTACAACCTTAAAAAGAAAGTTCATCAACTATAAAAGTGTTTATCAGTTCGATTATTTATATTGCCACAATTAAAGTAAAGTGCAAAGTGTATTTTACTTATATGCCTACCTTAAATCTATTTTGCTGAGAAATGTCCTTTGTTTCACTACGAAGTTTGCTGCGGATATCAGGGATATGTGAATGTGTCTTTGGATCTTTCTTCAAATTGCTTGAGAGGTGTAATGCAACATTTTCAGCCTGTAAAAAGAAGATATTAACTGTATCGGGTGTGTTTAACACGTACATTCCGAACTAACTGATCATATCAACACACAATTATATTAACTTGGTTCTAGAACACACCCCAATCCCAAAGTTGTTAATTCATTCAAATAATACACTATTGACTGAATTAAGAGGACATTAAATAATGATCAATTATTGTCTTTTTTTTTAGAAAATGAGGTTTTTGGCTTAATTTTGTATTAAGTCCCTGTTACTTTTATAGAATTATGTCAATTAACCTAACTTTAAACACTTTAAAATTATTTTTTTACATCTATTACTATTTCCAGCTTGTGTCCTGGGTCAAGTTTTTATTCAAGGCATATATTTTCCACTATCGTCTTGCCAGGCCTGTTGTAACTTCATATTCCTAATAAGCCAACTTAAGACTAGGGCAGGCACAACATCGAGTCCCTAGCCGTTAATTCATCATTGTGAAAGAGCAAACCCACTTTTCACCAGTGATAATTTTTCGGCCATGCCGGAAATCGAACCCGGTACCCTTAGCTCAATAGACAGACATGCTATCAACTGAGCTAGGGTATTGGATACTTTAAAACTACTACAATTAGTAAATAAAACAAAAATAATTATAGTAGGCCTACTTTTTGTGTTGTTTAAATAAAGTTGAGGAAATTTTATATTGATACCTAGAAAAATTAATCTCTACGCTACTTCATTTTTGTGGGCCTACATGGTCCATAGTCTATAAAAGATTTACTTTAAGGGAGACACCTTCAATAAAGATAAGATTGCCACAAAGACATCCAAATTTAATGCAATATTTAATAAAATGCGTTATTTCAAAGTAGCCTATAGTTCATGCCAAAATAAATTTATAAAGACTCCAAAAGAGTTTATTTTCCTCTACAACCCTCAAGTTTGAACTTTATTTATTAGGAAAAAAATGTGACAATAGCTCATTTCAACAACTTTTTAAGCATATTGCGGAGCTATAAGACTAGGCTTGAAGAAAATCCTTCCTTTAATAAATCCCATATTATTTATGATACATGAGAAATGGCAGCAAGTGTTCATCTTTACCCTGAGATACAAGTTTTGTAGTTTCCTTCAAGCCCTCATTCTATGGACATGAAGGGTGGTTCTAGGTGAAGGTCAAAAGGGAGTATAGGCTGAGAGAGACAAGAGAAGTAATTCCAGAAAATGACACAGACCATTTCTAAAAATAATTTTTCTTTGTAATATTGTTTTAAGTTGTGCCACATATTTGTGAGTGAGATGTATGGCTGACAGGGAGATACTTTTCCTTCAAACAACTCTTTATCATCTCAACTTAGAAGTGAACAGTCCCTACCCTGTGTTCAAATACACATAACCAACATTTTTAAAAAAATTATAGTAAAAAAACACTCACTTGGTTTTTAACGGTACCAGCAAATTTTAAAATGGTGGAAAATGGGTTTTCATTTTTAGCTTCAATATCTTCAATACATTTTTTTTTACAAGAAAGTAAAACAGCGTCCAAAGGTTCTTCACTTAAACGTCGTTTCAAACGTACCACAGCCATGTTTATATTAGAGTAACACTTTCCCCTTTGACTCAGAAACAAAGATAATCTATCTCAAAGTTGGTTGAGCAGGACACATTGTGACATGGCAAAGCCTATCTTTCTCAGTGAACATTCAAACAGATAGAAAGTTTATTTTGCGAAAACTAAAATACAGTAATTATACTTAGTAAAAATAATATACAATATTTATTTAAAATTATAAGCTCTTCTATGTCTCACACATGTTTAATAATATAATACAAAGAAAATTTGTTGACATTAAATATTGTGCCACATTGCCATGGCTCTGTATTATATTAGTCTATGGTCTCATGCTAATTTGATATGTGGTAATCTATGACGTCGCCTAGCAACGATTTCCATGTTGTTAAGATTCGAAATGTACTTTACTTTTATTATATTGTTGTTAGTAAAAGTGGTTGTCTCTCAAATGCACAGTTCTACGAAATGTCAACATTAAAATCATGATAATAGAACTCCTTGTTCTTGCTACCATTTTAAAATTTCATTCTGCCAAACATGACTAGTGGAGTGTTTTTAATGTCCATCACTGGTCAAATTGAACAAGCTCAGTTCCCAGGATTTGATGATATTTACTGTAAATACTGTTTTTCCTATGGTCCTGACTGGATAATAACCACTGTAAGTAGCCTAACCCTGGATAGCGTGCATCACACTACTCTAAAATATATGTTTTCTTTATATATAACCACTTTTAAAAAGTTCTCACCTTGCTCTAAGACTTCTCACACTATGACTTCTCTTAAATCTAATTTAACTGCTAGTAACCCGGTGGTCTAGGGGTAAGGTGTCGGACTTTTGTGCTGGGGTCCGGCGTTCAATCCTAGGATCCGGCACATATATCTGATTACCAAACCCTTCCTTCACTTCTGACAAGTATTAATCACAACTTGTGAATGTGGGGAATGCCAGACCTCCACCGTGGTTCGGATTCCACATTAAACTGTAGGTCCTCCATTTCATCTCACAATCACCTTACACATTAGCGTTAGTGTGTATAACCTGAACGGGTAGTAAGACGCGTTGCTAATAATAATAATCTAATTGCTCTTTCCATAGTCATCATCCATCTCCCCACTGAAACCATTCCATTCCACCACTCCCCTCTTTACAAAATAGAATATTCCTACATCCATCCCTCCCTTTTATTTTATTTCAGTTTACAATTACAATCCCCCCTCTTTTCACATATCACCCCCACATTTCAAACCTTTGTACTTCCACCAAATCTTGTACATCCTCCTTTTGAGTTCAAAAGCATGTATGATAATTACTCTAATAGATTAGGGATAGTGGAGGAAGCATTTTATAGGTAATCTACCCACATTTGCTTTGAAGGAGAGTGGGAAACAATTTAGCAAAAACCACATTCAGTAGGCTTGACCGGGATTCGAACCCCAATCACTTTGTTATCAGCAGGCCAGTTTAATGCGGGAATGACAGCTTAGACCATTCAGCCACTGAAGCGTGCTATCTGATAATTAACAGTGTTACAAACACAACGAAACTATAGTTACCAGTAACCAGCCTGATTTGCAATATCAAAAACTAGCCTACTTCAAAACAATCTACTAGGAAAACTAATTTGTTTACTTACTAACTTTAACACGCCAATAAACCCAAAAAAAAACCTTTTTGGCCTGTATTAGCCCTAACCTAAACTCAAATATGATAAATTAAAAAAAACATACTGGTAGGCTGAACTCGGTTTATATCTTATGGGTAGCCTACCTAATAAACTGTTTGAGAAATTAAGTTATTTAAGTGGGCTATGACAGTAGGTAAGAAAAATGTAGTGTAGGAAAAATATTGTAATTTGGAAAAACACATTTCCTGTAATTAACCTAGTGCAGCAAGCTAATTTTAAGTTAGCCTGGTTTGTTGTGATATGAAATGTAAAAGTAAAAATGTGCTATAGTTGTTCAAGAAATTATGCTATATATATTTTGTATTTTGTATTATTATTATCCAGGGTCTAGAAGAAGGAATATCCCAGATTTCAAAATGCAGTGGGGATGAACGACAAATCTTTATCTGGAATTTTCCTCTAGAAGTGACCTTCAAGAGCACAAACCCACATGGCTGTAAGTGAATGGATAAAGTCAGGGTCAGATTTCTCACTAGGCACAGTGCTTAGGCCCTATAGGGTTTATTTTTAAAGCCACTAGATAATCAATCACGGAAAAAAATATTGTGAAACAGAAAAATAATTCAACTAAAACTTTGAAATCATATTTCAAACAAACAATTCCACAATGTCTATGCTACGGTACTTATAACATTTC
Source organism: Timema douglasi (assembly GCA_901482245.1). Lineage (NCBI taxonomy): Eukaryota > Metazoa > Arthropoda > Insecta > Phasmatodea > Timematidae > Timema > Timema douglasi. The sequence goes on along the minus strand of CABEEJ010003428.1, from coordinate 3,091 downwards.
TTAAGAATGTTTCTTTTTTTAGCCTTCTTATTGCAGCAAATTATATAATGATATCCTCAAGTATCAGATTATGAGTAATAGTCCTACCATTCACATTGCAAATTAACAAATGATAGAACTTCTGTGGAAGATTTATATATTTCAGTATTTAATTACTTTTTATTTTTTACGCGAAAACCTTTATTTTTCCTTTTGGCATAACTAAATTTGTAATTTTCACTTATACTTTTCGGAATTGACATTTTAGGTTAGCTCTAGTTCACTCACCACCGTAAATTATAAGAGCAAAATATGAAGATGTAGCTCATTAGTATGTATGCTACCAATTTAAAATGCACATTGATTTGATAAATACTCATATCACTATTTACTACCACTATACGGATAAGCCTACACACACAACAATTTTGAACCAAGAAATAGACACTTCATTCCTTGTTTAGTAACTAACAAAAAAAAATGTATAAGAGGTTCAATTCACTGTGCATACGCTATTTAGACTTGGCTCTTATAGAAAGTAGAAGTAAGTTTACCAAAGTAATGATTACTGCGTCAATTGAGATTGATCATTTATAAAAGTGGAAATTTTAGTCATTTTAATTGACATGATTCTCATTCAAAGTGTTAAAATAGAATGCATGGTTAGGCCTCCCCATTTTATAGAAAATTTTGTAATAAAAGTGTCTAGGAGATATACAAGCACCAATTTCCGGCCCTGGATAGTTTGTTACATTAGATTAACCAGGCTTATTTAATAGTCCAACATTTTCAATTATATAACTTAAGTACATGATTATAATATCTTTGTTTTGTGTTAATAGGGCCACAATTGATCATCAGTGTTTATGGACTTGATGTTTTTGGTAACGATGTTGTGAGAGGATATGGATTGTGCCATTTGCCTATTTCACCTGGACAATACAAGAAAACGCAAGTTAACATTTTTTTCATGAGAATTATTATTTTAGAGCTTATTGTGAATATGGATTTCAATTTAATTAGAATTAAACACTTATACAAATTCTACACAGCAGGGAGTCGAACCAAAATATTTATCAGTTCTGGTTCTTCAAACCAACATTTTAAGGTTCTACTGAGCATGGTCCATTTAAAGAAAAAGAAAATGTTCTTGTTATTTTTGTTTCCTAGTTAGGTTCATGTCATTTTAAATTCATAGTTTCTAGCAATATCCAAGCCTACTAACTACCTACTACTATCAATTTTGCAAATAGAAAAGATCATAAAAAATACCTAACAATAAAATATAAGTTATTTAAGCTAATAGCTTATATAAAATATAGTAATATAACTTACAGAGAGATATCATAATTCATAAGAGATACCGGTAGTTGCACAATTTGTTTATAAATTAGTGTGTTATTTGGACAGGAGATTATTTTATATATTTTGGTTTTCCACAACTAAAAGAATAATAAGAGTTATGTCTTTGAAAATATTATAATTTCATTTTCAAATATATAGATAGGCCTGTATCTAAAAACAACTTTTTTTGTGTGTGTATTTCCAACTGTAAAGACACAGGCTGGATAAATTGATTTAGGCCGTATCTAATACAATCATGTTTGATGCAGCCAAACCAATTAATTATCACGTCAGGAACATAAGGAAATAATGTTTATGGTTTAAGTTGAGTTGTCTCAACAAAATTGAATAACCTATAAAATATTAAATTATTTGTTTGTCATTTATGTTTATGATTAAAACATTGTTTTAGTCTTCACTGTTATGTTATAAAATAATCCTATGGAGGTATTTTAGATACTCTCTTTGGTGGCTGCATGGTCTAAGGCAATACTCTTGTAGTAAATTAGACTCCGGATGACGGAAGGATGGTTTGCATCTCGGTCAGGTGTATTGAAGGTGGTTTTCCAAAATGGTTTCCCACTCTCCCTCCACACACATGTGGGTACACTTCCTCCAAATATAACCATCCTAATCCTTAAAAACATTAGCATAATTAGTACATAAGCGTATAAACCAAACTAGTTATAATACATGGTTATAATAAATATATTCTTTGTTTTAATTTGAGATATTAATATTTTCTTGAATACCTTAATTTGTAGACACCAAATTAAGTAAGTTATTCTAGTTTGCAGGGTTAAAATATAAATATTTTGAATTTTCCCTAAGAATCAACTCAATATGAATTTGTCACGCTTTCTGTCATTCTTAAAGAAATTTTGCAATGGATGATTTATATTTAGGCCCATCTTTCGAATTATTTAAACAATTATCAATGAACACATTCTCTACACTACTTATTACTTTATGTTTCAACTTTGAAGGCAGTGTGTGAAAAAAATTACAATTTATGACCCTCCACTCGTATTTTTCCTCTCCATATAAATTACAGTCCAATTCAAAAATGTAGAAACACTTTTGAAAGCTATAAATTTGTTACTTTAACAACTATCATATGATAGTGATTTAATAATGATTATCATGTAATGTGCAGCTGTCATTTTTGATATATATCACTAATAAATTAGTAAAATGTCATCGACCACAAAAAATTTGTATTTCTAAAGGGCTCTTTTTATGAAATTGTACTGTATGCTCTTTTAGCTACTTTTTTTTAAATTATTGCATTTAGTGTGTGTTTTCCACTAAATTTCGTAAAATTATAGTACTTGAATAGTTATATGTCTCATCGATGATTTATCAATCTGAGTTGGAAATACTTTATGAAAGTGTTTGTTTTCCCTTTACACATAGGTTGCCAATGTTTGTCCCAGAATCTTCATCTTTAGTTCAGAAGCTGTCGTGTTGGCTGACAGGTCGCAGACCAGAGTATGTCGATCCTCGTATCTTGGCTCAAGGAGAGGGAAGAGAAGGTTTCTCATTGATTACTATTTTGACATGCATGCATACTAATCCATTCTTTATTTAAAATACAGCTTTTAAATCCTACTTTTAACAACCTTAGTTTTATAAGTTTTTAATAAATAAAACGTTTTGATCATATTACAGTTCAATTGTCAAACTGGTGACCTGGTGGTCTAGGGGTAAGGTGTCAGACTTCTATGCTGGCGGCCGGGGTTCAATCCTCGGTCCCGGCACAGATTTA
>CABEEJ010003427.1:9179-81431 GCA_901482245.1 Timema douglasi | reverse complement strand
TTGCGTTTTCAGTGTAATTTGCCACAGGGAAAGGTTGGCGCTGGACAAGGCCGCAGATATTATTACTTCCATCAAACTCCAAAGTTACATCCTCTCCTTTTGAGTGACAGGGATCAACAACTGCATTCTTATCTCTATCCTCATTTTCTAGATTAAAAAAGGAAATATCTTGTTTATTAACAATATTTAACGATGGGAATACAAATTCATTTTTAATAAGAAATTAGCTATTTAATTTTTATTTATGGTCTTTTTTGTAAAAAAAAAAATATATATATTAAATAACATAAAGGATCTCAATTTCCTGAGGGGGGTGGGCCCCTCAGTCCTCCCAGGCAATGTCCCTAAGGCCTAGTGTAATTTTACTAACGATCATTCATAGTGTCACTAAAGTTTGTTAAACTCACAAAATAGTAATACCATACATTTATATTTAACTTAATTAAATTAAGAATTCAAATAATATAGAACGTTTTTTAAATATCGTATTGATTTCCCATTTTGTGTTGTGCTATTTTGACTGAAGTGTAATCCTTTTACTTTGTAATATAGCGAATGACCCGTTTCGTTGGCCAAATGATGTGCTAATCTTTTTTTTTTCTGGTGTGCCACTATCTGAGATAATCTTGGGTGTGTCACTCCACCCCAAAATCTCTAACCTAAACTTTTTCGTACCACCACAATTTTTCGAAAAATTGGTAGGATAATATATATTTTTTATTTCCTGATTAGTATAGGAATTTTTGATTTTTTGTTTTTTTCCTATTTATAATGAGAAACAAATATTTTAAGACTTAGCATAGCACAGTACATAGCAGTCATTATGCCACCAAATAGCAACTGGAATGTGTACAGGGTGGCATGTGGCAGTGTGAGGGGGTGTAGAATATGTAGCGGAAGGGGGAGAGAAAGGCAAATTGAGTGGCGGGAAACAATACACACAGACGGCCAACTTAATACCTAAAATTCTAGCAATTTACTAACTTAGATTATTTATTTTATTTGGCATTGTTATAATTTAGTATATTTAAAAAAAATCCATGGTGACGTAGGCGTGCCATGATTTGGTCACCTCTGGTGTAAGAGGTCACACTCGCAATACACCATACTGCCGATGATGAGGAAATCTTGGTTCGAATCCCGGTCAGGTGAACTGAGGGGTGTTTTCCCTAAAGATTTTCCAAGCTTCCTCCACGAAAATAGGGATACACTTCCTCTAAATTATACCTAGCTCATCCATAACCCATCAGCGTATTGAGTTCATACGCATATAACCCAGAAAGACAGTAAAACGTGGTGTCAAAAAAAAAATCAAATGATAACGTTCTGATTTTAAAAATAAAGTACACTTACCTGGTATTGTATTACATTCTTGAACGATGTTAGTGGCCTTCATTACAGTTGGATAAGACTTATCACTTTGGAGATAATGATCGGTAATGACGTGAAACTCTTTCATTTTATCAAGTTAATCAAACAAGAATTTCCTCTTAGTCATTTTGCGATAGTTCGCAATAGAAGTATACCGATGATTCGCAACTGTCCAATTATTATTAGTCCATCACAAAAAATTCAAAAAAATTGTGAAATGGCCTTGGAAAAGAAAGGGAACAAGGCGTAACTTGTGATGTGACTTTGGACAGTAAGTTGGCTGTAGCATGTAATGTGGGTGGATTTCATGACTCTTTGCATCGTGCAGGCGGTTGTCGCATAATTATATCAGCTGAAAAACAAATTGTGGACAGTCATTGATAAATTTAAGTATTTAACAAAAGTGTCAAAGACTATTAACGTTGTAATAAAACAATGTTTGAGGTTGAAGAAAGGGGCAATGCCCCTTCCCCCTCCCCGTTCCACTGCCACTGGTTTGAGTCATGATATCCAGTTATGAAAAACCCAATAAAATAAAGTGGCCACCGCCCTACGTGTGGCCTTGGCCCTTAAAGCAGAGGCCGCAGAACTACAGCTGGGAAGAGAGAAGTCTCAGGCGAACTTCTTGCTCGCTATGGCTTCCAGATACCCCGAACTACCGAACTCAACCCAGCAGATGGTCTTGCACCGTCTGAATACAGTTTACATCGCCCCGACAAAGGGTTGGCATACAGCTATCACCGCCTTTGGAGACGACGCAGGAGCAGCAATATACCCTCCGTGCTTTATTCCACTGGCCGTCTCGGCTCCAATTTACAATCCGCCGCCACCAAGAGGAGGTGGTGGAAGGTCAGGAAACACGTTCCGCAAGCGTGCCAAAAGGGGAAGAACGTAGGACGACTCATCACTAGGAATAAGTTCTTGATTGTATTAATATTAAGTGTACCCCGCACGTCGGTGCTCGCTCGAGAGCATAAAAGCTGGGGTTATGGAGGAGTGCAGGATCAGTTGGACGTGGGAGGAGGTATCAACAACTGATAACACTTCTCCTAGGTGACCTGGTAGTCTAGAGGTAAGGGATCAGACTTATGTGGTGGAGGTCCGGAGCTCAATCATCAGTCCCGATACAGAATTATTTGATTGCCAAAGCCTTCCTTCACCTCTGACAAGAAATGAGTTAATCACAGCTTGTAGATGTGTGGAATGCCAAGCCTCCACCGTGGTTCGAATTCCACATTAAACTGTAGGTCCTCCATTTCATCTCAAAATCACCCTACCATTACACTTAAGCGCACGTGCGTATAGCCCGAACGGGTAGTAAGACGTAGTGCTAACAGTAATTAATGCCTCTGTTGAGAAAACCTTAATCAACCCTTTCAGTGGTTAGTGTCATGGATGAGGGTATTCTAGTCCCATATATAGATATTCACCTTCAATTACCTACTATTATTAATCTGTTATTGGTTAAACTCACTTCTCTAAGAAGACACTAGATCTCGGAGATGTGCGGCATGTCCTCTATTATATGAGCCATAAGAAGCAAGTATAGTGCATTTGGCAAGCTGAAGACTTTATGTAGCTCTTAGAGCTATCGTATGCAGCTACCAGCCACAGAGACAAGCTGGACAGCTGGAACATAACTCTCAATCATAGTTACGTGGGCTGGACTTGGACTTGAAGCTGTTCTATCACGGGTTTGTCAGTGATGCTTGAGGGCTCGAAACCCGGCTGGGAGTACAGATGATGGTTTCATTAAACAAAATTCCCACTCTCCCTCTACTTCCAGCGAATAAAGTAAACGTGAAACCTCGTGAATCCATAGGAAAGCTTGGTCCGTCAATGAACACTCTATGAAAACCATGAACAGTCCATTAATACAATGATCAATTCATGACGACAATGCTAAGTCTATGAAGACAATGACCAATCTATGCAGACAGTTAAATAGGGTGACGAGAACTAGGTTTTACGTGAAAAATAACAATTTCTATCAAATTGAAATCTTCTCCCAAGTGGCAGATTATGTTAGGTGTGTCCCAAATTCACATTCCGGGCGTCCTTGACACCAGATGTGAGCACCAGGTGCATGGATAATGAGTTCGAGCAAAGGTTGAGGTCCTTCATACTGTGCAGTTGCTCAGAAGTATTGCGGCTAATGACAACTTTGGGACATCCGACCAACTAGATCACGTCCATCAACACGGTATCCAGGTGGAACGCTGAAACTACAACATGGCAACACTGAAGTTTCTCCAGGCGACTAATGTTGGAACACCTGGGAATTTCAAAGCGGGAGGCCTGATGAACCACAATTTGGGCCAATGGGTCACAGGCTTGTAAAAACGGACTTACCCTGGTCCTTCCTGTGATGAATGAATATGCAACGTTTCGTGAATTTCTCTTGGATAAGATGAATCACCCGTGCCACGCCCTTGTTGGACAGAATCTGGTCACCTAGAGCACCCCATGGGGGCACCACCAGGCGGGTGAAAACCCCCGTTGCAAGACATAGCCAATACCAGTCTATCCCCACAACGCCCCTAGGAGATATTCACTTGCACACTATAAGATTCATGTAAACATTGTTAAATACTTACAGTCCATTTCAACACCTGTCTATGTTGATGTAAACATTGTTAAATACTTACAGTCAATTGACCACCTGTCTATGTTGATGTAAACATTGTTAAATACGTACAGTTAGCCCAGTACTAATACTATTATTAGTCAAGATGAGGGATGTCAAGATGAGGGAAAAATGGAATATCAAGCTGAAAATTGGTGTGCATATAAAATCTTATCATGGAACACCAAAACGTTAAGTCCTACAAAAGCCCAGTTGCGCTAAATCCGCTATGGTGGAAAATAGGTCACCATTTTGAATTTTTGTTTTTTTCCGATGTTAGCATCTATATAAAAGTTGCTTTAAGGATTCGGTTAGGATAATAATGCATTTTATATTGTTGGTAAAGTTATCATAGGACGGTGTGAGCATTTTGTATGATTATATCAATGTACAGTCGGTTTAACCTTACCCTATACCCACTGGGAAGTTAAAAAAATCGAGTCTGGTTTCTTTATTATAAGTTATGGGATCGAAAAATGATTAATATAAAAGTTATAGATCGTTAAAAGTTAAGATTAAATACTTAAATTTAGGAAAGTAATTGCGTGTGGGAAGTGTGTCCGAAGCTAAGAAAATAGGTTAGGTTACATCAATGGCTTGTCGAGCAGATTCTATTTGGCAAAGATCAGAACGTAGCACGTAGCTTATAGTTAAGTCTTTCTTTAGTGAAGTTCGTTATAAATACATAACAATGTTATGAAAATTGAAAACTATAATACTAACCAATAAATGGTTCAACAAGAGCTTCGTTCTCAGCAGGTAAGGGGCGCATCGGTGGTTATAGTAGTGCTTCGGCGGTGACGTCCTGCTGAGGTCTCCTCTTCAGGCTCTTCCACTGTATCCTCGCTTTCTTCTTCACCAACTTCTGTTGTCTTTTTATGGTTGCTACACACTTCTCTACCACAAATACCGGTGAATGGTAGGCCATAACGACGGCATTAACAACTACGTTCACAGTTGGGTTTGGAATTACAAAATATAAGTCGAAGCAGACACTCTGGGGCAAGTGGCAAAGTGGTTGGTGCTGGTGAAAGTTAGCCATCTTTATTTTCCCAACCCCATGTAGCTGGAGGGAGAGCCACGCCAAACCATGACTGAATCATGTGGAAGGCTCGCAGGCTGTGCTGTCTTGCTGCAGCAGATGTTGGTGGTAGGGCAGACAGGTCAAACTTGGCGCTTATCGGCTGGTTTGCTATTGTGCTAACGTAAAGTTTGCATCTTGTCTTGTCTAGGCCATAGTTGGCGTACCACCATACATACGAATAATAAAATGTTCACCTGCCAAAGCAATATTGTTGACAAAGGATGTCCTTTAGTTGAAAATAAGCAAGTATCACATCCCGTTATTTCATGAATAAATATAATATTCCCAGCGATATCTCCTAGAGCCTGCTCTAGGTTTCGAATACTGAATATTTTTCTTTGGCGCGTTTGTGAACATGGAACAAGCAAGCCGACATCTGAGTTCTTGTCTGAAATAGCAATTAGTAACATAACTACAACTGATCCTAAGCCCTCACGTGATAGATTGACGGCTCTATTTACGATCATGGTGTCGACGTCAGCGGGAGCTTTAAATATTTGAATGCTGGCGGATCTTAGCTCAGTAGCAAGAGGAGCTTCACCCATCTCACATGTTCAATATCTTTAGTACTTGTTCCAGAATCGTATCCATCGAATACAATATTACCACTAGTGCCATAGTTCTTAATTACGAAATAAACACAGAGGCAAACAATTTGAGAAAATTTGCTAATTTTGGCCAAACTACTCTGTGAAGGAACTCCCTACCGTCTATAACGTAAATAGAACTTTGTGGCAAGCTTTTACTCAAAGGACAAATATTCTCGAGAACAACAGCCATAGAAGACTTAGTTCTTTTTCAAATAATCGGGACATTGAAAAGACCGAGGGTTTGATGAGAAAGTTCATATTTTAAACATAGCTCAAGTTCCTCTTATGTTCTCACAACACAAATAATAGGTGGAAAAGCTGATTGAGATTAACTAACACATTATGTCCATCTATATATACAGTTATGCTCATGGCTGCCAGATTCTTTATTTTGGTTTTGCTCTGAAAGTGGTTATGTGTGAATAATTTTCCAATGATAGCTTTGATTGAGGCAGTACCTATATTCACAACTACATCGCAGTTCACAGATTATTCCCCTTATACGCAATTGACCAATGAAACCAAGACTTCTGGAAGGCCTTCAAATGGAGACTGCTGCCTTAGCCATTTAATAAATATATTTATATATGTATTATCCTGACTGGCGATAATCTCTCAGCTCCACTTGCTGATCAGAATTTACCGGGAAAGCGTCACAGAATGATTCTATTGCTTTTGTCACTTGAATAAATGCTGGCATTGAATTCACCCATCAAGACAAGGAGGGAGCTGTCACACCACGTCCATGGGCCAATTCTCCATGAGCCTTCAGTGACCTCATAATCTCCATCTAGTGGATTAGTGTTGGTTTGCACTCTTCTGGTGGATGAGGGTACAGATCTAAGCCTGTTAAAAAGAGGAAAGCAATCGTGGTGATATCATGCCTCTGCAGTAACTAGATCTATTATAGAGTTTGTTCTTGAAAGGACAATTTGTCCCCAATCATCGGCTCGTTTTGCGCAAAACACTGAAACGTTCTTAATTAACTCCAAAGCTGTTGCTTCTCTAACTATTGGTTTCCACTTGGGATGCTTCTTACTAACAACTGCGAGTTCCCCATAAAATAAACACTTTGTCTCGAAATTAAATCTTGAATCCACTCTTCTAAGACACTGGCGAGACTTTTCCTCGTGGTACGCGATTTTCACCCTTTGTGTGTAATGTAATCCTTTTTTAATTTATTACTAAGCTTCACTGATTCTTTCCCTACAAGTAGATTATAAATGCCATCTTTTTGTAGTACACTAATTCTCCTAATATTTTCTAGGCCAGCGTTCACCTCTATAGACTTGGCACCCTCTTTGAATCTACTGTAACGTATTCAACATAAAAACACACACATATATATCAACACGCACGACAATCTGAACACCTGAAAAACTAACGGAAAGCTGATTGTAATGTAAAGGAAACAAAACTGCAACATTTGACTCTAAGTTACGTGTCTATACTTGCACTTGTTCACAGAGAGCCAAACAAACAGAGCGTTGGGAACAGACCAAAGGCTGCATAGCATGCGTGATATTGTTCCATATGGTTGTATCCATTTCTAGTTCTTATGTCCAACTATACAAATGTGCTATGGATGATTTATATGTAATTTTTATCCCTCCACTACTTTTACTTTAAACATGTTTTGGTCCTATTTCTCTTAATAATCAAAAACAGCTTCTCAACCAAATGTTTGTCTTCTTCTCGGTACTATACAATAGTAAGCAGCATGTCCGGTGTGATAACAATGTCTCTTGAACACACGATATACATTATTCGTGTCATCAATTATGTTATTAGTGTTTCTATGCTAATTTTATCTTTTTAACATTTTTAGTCTAGCCATTAGACTTAAAAAAATAAAAAATCCAATATGGTGTCCTAATTTCCGTCATTGTGGATCTAGCTCAGTCGGGAATTTTTGGGAGTCAACAGATTTATTATTCCGTGAGGCCAGCTATATAAGCTCACCAATTTTAAGCTTTGTATTCCGTTTTTCCGCTTTAATATATTTCTGTACTGGACTAAGTATGTCACAACACCTGTATATGTTAATGTAAACATTGTTAAATACTCACAAGTCCGTCACAATACCTGTCTATGTTGATGCAAACATTGGTAAATACTTACAAGTCCGTCACAATACCTGTCTATGTTGATGTAAACATTGTTAAATACTTACAGTCCGTCACAATACCTGTCTATGTTGATGTAAACATTGTTAAATACTTACAAATCCGTCACAATACCTGTCTATGTTGATGTAAACATTGTTAAATACTTACAAGTCCGTCACAATACCTGTATATGTTGATGTAAAAATTGTTAAATACGTACAGTGTCGCAACACCGAAACAAGCTCGAAGTGGGGCGAGTTGAGGCCAAGCAAAGTCAAATTTGAAGCGAGGAAAGTCAAGCCAAATGAAGTTAAATTCGAGACAAGGCAAGTCGAAGCCGAACAAAGTCAAATTTGAAGCGAGCAAGTTGAGGCCAAACAAATTCAAATTTGAAGCGAGGTAAGCCTAGGCCGAATGGAGTTAAATTCAAAGCAATTCGAGCCCAAACGAAGTTAAATTTGAATCGAGGCAAGACTAGGCTGAACAAAGTTAAAATTGAATTGGGGCAAGTTGAGATCGAATGAAGTCTAATTTGAATCTAGGCAAGTCGATCCCGAATTAAGTCTAATTCGAATCTAGGCAAGTAGAGGCCGAACAAAGTCACATTTGAAGCGAAGCAAGTCGAGGCCAAACAAAGTCAAATTTGAAACGAGGCAACTAGAGGCCGAATGAAATCTAATTCGAAACAAGGCAAGTCGAGGCTGAAGGAGTGCCTCAACTGGGTTGACTTAGCCACACGTTTGAGGCAGTATGGAGTAAATGTCTTTGATACGAGCAAACACCTATCGCCGAGGCAACATTGATGTTGATGTAATTGCTGCTCTCCGGATAAACTGACTGCAGAACAAGTTCAACCAACCGGTTATCCAGGAAATAACTGGGTGATAAAGTAGAAATATTAGTTGACTATAAATCAAATGCATGCAGGAAACCAGATTAATGAAAACTTTTAAATTTACTTAGTCGCACTTAGCACTTGATTGGTTTTATGTAGAGGAAAAGGCCTTAACTCACGTAACAAAACATTGCATTATGCGATCTTTCTTCCTTGTCAGGTTACGTGCACCACGTCAAGATTGAGTTTATTACCAGTGCGTGCGTGTGCAATGTTCAGGTATACTGCTGGAAACTAAGTGGCGAAACTTCCAATCACAATTCATTACTTTCTAGAAAAAGTGTTATGGTCTTTAAACAAATCATGCAGTCAATTTGATTGAAATCACTCACTTCGATGGACACATGGTCTGAGGCAGTGAATTTCAACATTTTCTTTCAACTCACAGCATCCTAAACAATGTGCTAGAATGGTCAAGGAATTCTGAACAAGGCATTTCATGTTCAAGGCACCCTTAACAAGGCGCTATAATGGTAAAGGCCCACTGAACAAGGCGTTATAATGGTCAAGGCACTCTGAAAAAAGTGCTAGAATAATCAAGGCACACTAAACAAGGCACTAGAATGGTAAATGCCCACTGAACAAGGTGCTAAAATGGTCAAGGCACACTGAACAAAGTGCTAGAATGGTCAAGGCCTTCTGAACAAGGAGCTAGAATGGTCAAGGCACCCTGAAAAAGGTTCTATAATGGTAAAGGCCCACTGAACAAGCAACTAGAATGGTCTAGACACACTGAACATGTCGCTAGAATGGTCAAGGGACACTGAACAAAGTGCTAGAATGGTCAAGGCCTTCTTAAAAAGGCGCTAGAATGGTCAAGGCACCCTGAAAAAGGTTCTATAATGGTAAAGGCCCACTGAACAAGCCACTAGAATGGTCAAGACACACTGAACATGTCGCTAGAATGGTCAAGGGACACTGAACAAGGTGCTAGAATTGTAAAGGCCCACTGATCAAGGCATTATAATGGTCAAGGAACACTGAAGAAGGTACTAGAATGATCAAGGCACAATAAACAAGGCGCTAGAATAGTAAACAAGTTTAGTTAAAAAAAAATTTTTTTTCAAAACTAATAAAATATGTGAGTGGGTGGATACGCGATATGATCGTTTAACTGACTCTTCATTTTGACCAAAAGCCAATTAGCTATCGATTGATAAAGGATCAATTCAAAAAGTGGTGACAAATATTGAAAGATGTTTCTTCACATCACTAAAGTAGAGGGTAAAGGCTAATTCTGGCTCAGAAAGACTGTTGCATCAATATGTCTGAACATATTTGAGTCTGTCATGATCTATCCTTTGACCTGTCAATACCAATCCATCGATCTTTCAAGACCTGTCTATTTACTTGTCAGGACATTATTCGAATTAGCCACAAAAACTTTACAGGTTGATGTAGATATTCAAAATGGTCATTAAATACAAAATGGCTTCCCCTATACCTTATACTCAGAGGTGGAGACAGCTCCCCTCCTAAAATTTAGTCAATGAGCATCTATCCCTAGCACCCTGACGACTCCATAACGATCCCCTTGAATTTCCTTAAAAGGTTATTTAATGTATTCTATTTTTTTCCCGCTTTTTTCCTTGTCACATCAGTTTTTTCAATAGAATCACTTTTTAGGTAGCAATCTACCGTCACAATGCATTTTATACTTGCATCGATGGTCGCATGGTATAAGGCGTCACTAGACGGCCGGTGACAGAGTGATCGATGTTTGAAGCTTATGCGGGTAAACATTCTACCTGGTCGACCGCAAAATGGTGGAGGTGCAGGAAGTACGGCCGTTCTAACAGACATTAGCTGTTATAAAGATATCGAGGTTCGAACCCCGTTGTGCACGCCGTCTAAATGTCAGGCTCCTGGTTGGGGGTGGAGGGAATCGAATCATTGGCCACGACCGATGCGCCAAGCGGCCATGGGTCTGGAGGGGGGAAAGCACATCTAAACTAATGACCTTCAGAAGGCCACGACCGATGTATGAAGCTGCCTTGGGGATTCATTTTATCTTCAACAATGTCGTTGCCACCCTCTTTCGAAATTTATAACACGTTTGCGATATCTGACGACCCCCCCCTAAGAAGAGGTATGATGAAATGGGGGGAGGGGATGGCGGTGAAATGAAAGGCAGTCCAACAGAGCAAGGGAGCAGTCAGTGTAACTTAGCTCGTTCGTGGCGATGTAAGGAGGGTGGGGAGTAAGGGAAAATTGAAAGGGGCCTTACGTTCAAGATACGCTGTCAGCTGCTCGGCGGTCCCACCCTTCGCTAAGCGGCCGTCAGAAAAGCTTCGTGCTCCGTGTTCCCTCTGACTACGAGGGAGGAACGCCCGACGCCGTGGACTGCACACCAATAAATAAATAAGAAACTCCAACGCCCCGTCCCAGTCCTAACCAGACATAAATAACTTATGAGTACGTATAAAAAATCATTGAGCATACATAAATAACCATTGAGCACACATAATAACCAATGAGCACAAATTAAAAAACAAGTTTGGACAAGAATAAACAAGTTTGGAATACTGGAAAGGGGGTTAAGGGGAGGGGAATTGGTCAGGAGGGTGGGAGGGGTGAGGAAAACCAACAGCCAATCAAAGCGAGGGGCGTGGTCACGTGATAAAATCTGTCCAATCACAGCAGAGTGGAATGAAACGTCGGGCTAGCTACTAGTACATTATGAATATTTAATACAAGAAGAGAAGTAATCATCTACTTACTCTAGCTGCCCCATTTTACCGTCGACTTTGAGAATCAACCACCAGAAGGCGTTTCAATCGCCTTGAACTTTGGAGAATGCTCGAGCTTCCACGACCAGTCTCTAGATTCTGGAGAATCTATTACATCGTGGAACATTTTCGTCACGGCGGCGCATACGAGCCTTCATGTCTTCCTTCTTTTTTCCTAGGCTCCCCTTCCCTATTTTGAGTTGCTATGCTATGTTAAAATATGTTTCAATAATATTATTTCAGGTCGTCTCGTTACATTTAATATATTTGAAAGTTTAGGATATAGAAAAGTTGTTTGTTTTATGTATAATTATTTTAAGTTTGAGTTTGCAAGGTATAATTCGGAAAGTCTAAGATATGGTAGTTTATATTTATATTATAATTTTTTTGTGTTTTTAGCTTGTTATGAGAAATTCAGAAGTAAATTTAAACACCCTAGTTGTAGTGAAAGAAATTATTATTTTAATTATTTCAAATTACTTGATACGTAAATTTTCCAAATATATTTAAAAGTTGGGAGGTAAATTACATAATAATTATTGAGCGATTGAAAGCTCTTCTTGAAATATTTACTAAATTGAGGGCTTTTTGCTATTGTAAAATTTGTGAGTCCTAAGATATTCAAAATAAAGGAAACTCGTTTCGCGTGCTTCATTGAAATTATTATTTTATTCAGTGCTGGTAGTATTGGAAGTAATAAACATAGCGTGCTGTTTAAAGACATATTACCTATTTATCATATACACATTTCAATGATTTGTCATATTTTGCCATGCCCACAGACAAATAATATATCCAGACACCCAGCCTCCAGGTTAAAATGGTTGCGCTCCTTTTGGCAGCTTGAGTCCTTCCCCACTAGGATCATTGCGGTTAGCTCTACTATCACCTTGCAGTGACACTAACGAGGCCCAGTGTTGAAGGACTCAAGCTTCCGAAAGGATCGCAGTGAAACCCTCGTAAGGTTGAGAGTCTGTTTCTTGTTTGTCTTTGGCCATGCCATACGATGTTACTACTATTAAGATTTTTTTTTACGTTTTTCCTTTTAAATGGTAACCCTGACTCCTAGTTATATCATGAATACCCACAAGAGTTTGAGTTAGTCAAATTGTGAGGATGGCCGTAATAGGGCCTTTTTGCCGCAACCAGGCGAGTTGTGTGTCCATGAGAAGATATTGCTTGTCCTCAGGCTAGTGTTTCTTTGTCGACTCGAGCAACCCACTCTGAATATTTGTATTTTTTATTATGTTTTGCCGCTTATACTTATTTAGTGTTAGAAAGGAGGCTGCAAAATATATTATTATTATTGGTGTTTAATTCAACAACATTGTCCATTCTAGTAGTTAATACTGTTTTTGCAGGCTTTCCATCGATGAATAAATTAAATTTTAAATGGGATTTTCTTGACTATTACAAATTACTAAAAACAATGAGTTTTAGTAATTTATCCTTCTTATACACTAAATTATATTTATTTCAAAACATAACGAAAACATTAAATAATAAACGCACAAAAATAGACTATAAGATTTTCAATAACTACATAACATTATTAAATTTAATAAGAACTCCCACATTAATCACCCTGCAGAGATCCGAACCTCGATATATTCGTAAAAAGCAATTAAGTCTCTGGTGGAAGATTTTAGCTTATATTCATATTAACATATATATATATATATATATATAATTCCACACGAACAACAAGAATATCACAAATACTGTCGTTAAGGTCAATAACTAAATAAAATGTTCGAATAAATACTTACGTAAATTATTCATAATATCAAAGTGTTTGTTAAACTTATAATGAAAAATTGAGGATGACATTGTTTACAAAACAGGTTTTTATAGCTTTATTTGTAATCATAACAGTTTTTGTACAATCTCGAAGTGAAATGTTTAGCCTATGTTTAACATTTGTGGAGTTTCCCCTTCAATTATTTTCCTATCACGCCCAAGCTATGTTAGGTTTGAAGTTGTTAGGTTTGGCTATTATTTTCATGTTATCTATGCGTACAATTCACATGAGAAATGTGATAGCTGGCAGTTAGCAAAAGATTTAAAGAATTGCCTAAAGAAAAGCCAAAATTAAATTGATTTTGTGAAAGTTTTGACAGCCAAAACTGACAATAAATCAACATATTATGGTCATTGCAGATAATATGGTTTGACAAATGGATAAATGAGGCTAACTTTTGCTAGCTGTTAGTTACACTCCTATGGTGAATGTACTATATTATTCACCGGTTACGTGGTGAGGTGCCAAAAACCAATACCACCCGGGCACGAAATTTACCTCGGGCTGTCCCTGACACTATGGCATCAGGAACTAGAAAAACTGTTACAGAAAAATTGAGAAAAATATTTGTCAACCAAAGAGCATAAGAATCAAATCCAATTTCAAAAACCTGTATTAAAAACAGTGGTATAGTCGTAAATTTAGCAGTGCTGGAACGCAAGGTCGTAGCAATCCCAAAGTTAAAGTGAGGTTTTGGGACCTCAACATGAGTGCCTCTAGAAGTTATTTGGAGCATCTTTTAATGATTACTAAGGCAGAAACTTACTTAACGCCCTTACCCTAAAATTCCAGGAATTCACATAGAGCACTGTAAATTTTATCAGACTTTATTTATTGATATTATGAAAAAAGTTTTAACATAATAAAAATGAATGGCTAAATGTGTTGCTAACCGCAAAACTCAAGAACGGCTGGACCAATTCGGCTAATTTTTTTTTCTAATATCTGTTGTAGTCCGAGGAAGGTTCTTATGAAGAGAAAAAATGGAAAAATTGCTCTGAAAAACGTAAAAACCACATTTATCTTTTCCCCATTCAAACTGTTGTTAGCTGTCAATTCTAGGGATGGCGATTTGAGATAGATTAACCAAAGAATCGATTTTATGGGGTCGTAAAGATCGATTTTAGCAATGAATCGATTAAGTGAATCAATCTCAGACACCCTAAAATCGACTTTCAAATCATTTACATACTGTTTCGTTTTATTCAAATAAGACAAAAGAATACCAAACCATAAAATAAAGAAAAAGCATTTGAAATTTAATCAGTAACTTTATAATTATGAACGTAACCTTAAAATTAATAATATCAACTACTTGAATACATTCGTAAATTTGTCACTTTCTCTTTCTACGATATACAGTTTTAATTTGGCAGTTTTTCAGTATATTCTCAATTAGTGCTGTGTTATTTTCTTGATTGTTTTTAAATCTTCGCTTCTAAATCGACACATTTACTTACTGTTCCGTTTTATTCAAATAAAACAAAGAGTACCAAACCATAATATAAAGAAAAACATTTGAAATTTAATTAGTAACTTTATAATTATGAACGTAACCTTAAAATTAATATCAACTACTCGAATGTATCCGTAAATTTGTCACTTTCTCTTTCTACAATATACAGTTTTACTTTGAGAGTTTTTCAGTAATTTCTCAATTAGTGCGTGTTATTTTCTTGGCTGTTTTTAAATCTTCGCTTCTCAATCGACAAACAAGTTCCTCGATTTATCTTTGGTTGATTGGTTTATTTTGTGTGTGTTTCCATTCATACTCAGTTCAAGACTTATGTCGCCTAGGCTATAAGACGCGGGCGGAGCAATTTGGGTCGAAGAAGTCGAAATGCTAGAAAACAAGCTAATTTTCACTCTAATCCGACTGCACAGCAACGTGAAGAGCGTAATGAAATTGAAAGGATTCGGATCTCACAAACCCGTATATTGGCTGTATTGGCTGTTGTAAAACAAAATATATCATGCAATATCAATCTATTAGAAATGTAGCATATGATAAATTAGTAGTTCACTATTGGAGTTCTGCCCAGATTCACGTGGAGCGTGCTGTGTGTGGGAGTAGCCAGGTATCTCGAATCAGCATTGACGCTACGGGTTGCTTAGTTCTGTGCTTAGAAAGACCTAATGGGCAGAAATCTGGATATATATTTCTTTATGAGTGCACTTTTAACAGATAGTGTGACAGACATGAAGTATTCTGTGTGTAACATGCTATCTGAACGCCACGACTCAGACTCAAACTGTTCGCCACTGGCTAACTATGTGGTTGAGAGATGGTGCCATAACTCCAAAAGAAGTTGTAGTGGACATGTCATCCACACTCATATCAGCATGTGTTCAATCATTCACACTCTTACCATCTTTATCCAGCTACTTAGAAAAATGTGTAAACATAGTTCAGAATCAAATTGTAAAAGATATCACACCACCTATAAGTTTCTTGAGAATTGATTTAGCACATTTTATGATTAATGCACAAATTTTTCATCAATGAAAGGAGAAATTAAATGAACACGTCATTTTTATCTTCGGTCGATAGCATTAGTGGTTCAATCTGAAGATATGAAAGAAGTTAAAAAACTTTATTCGGCATTTTCACTGTAGCTCTGTCTGAAACTGCAGGGGCAAATTTAGTGACTGGTGAAGATACAGAGTTTGATAAGCAGAAAAAAATTCCTGTTAGAGAGTGTGACTAGTGGTATTAATATTGAAGATTATGAAGACAAAGTTTATGTTGAAAGCCTATCCCCTAAAGAAGAAATTCTTAGTATAACATCTCCTTTCCGCATTTGGGTCCAGAGCATTGTTGACGAGGCAAATAATATAATAGGTAGAGAGGAAGGTAATAGAGGTAACCAACAATACCTTCCAAATTTAATCAAAGAAAAATGTAATGTTGCTCATCTTCTACCCCTGTGGAGTGCAATTATGAATCCCTATTTTGGATATGGGCAATGGACAGCTAGTAGTGCAAGTGGGGAAGGAAGTTTCAATGATTTAAAAAACAGGATTTGTAAACACATCACACTGCCAGCCAGATTAGGTTACTTACTTTTCCATCATATAAAGGTTCTTCAAGGAACAGCTAAACTTGTTGAGGCACAACAAAAGAACAAAGAGATTCCCAAGAATACCACTGCAATAATTAATGACGGTACAAAATTGAACATGGATACTAAAAAATATTCAGTGCTGTATTTAATTCAGACATCAATACAAATTTTGAGGAATCGTGCGAGATTGGTGTAAATTCAGATAGCTATTGTTGCATGATATACAAAGTACAAATAAATATCAAGAATATATATTATAAAACAAATAATGACGAAACTGAAAAATCCCTAATCTGCCCAAACTGTAACACTCTTAGTAGTTCAGAAAAAAATATAAACATAGAAAGAAACTACCTTAAGAATTGGTGAGGTTAAGCTACTCTGCCCTTGAAAAAATGAAGTAAGCATTCTTACTTAGAGCTTAATTCAGACATTTTGATGAAAGACACAAGCTGCCATTTAATAGCGTCAATAGGAATATTTTTAAATGGAAACAATTCAATATTGAAACCTATAAAATGTGGAAGTGAGTTGATAGTACTGACTAAGACATGTGTTTTTGATACAGTTGTACAAATCTGCTCCGTAGCATTTTGTGATAGCCACAATTATAAATCATTTGTCAATGAACGAGGTAATACTTGAATTTTAGCAAGAATTGTTAAACAAATGATGGTTGGTATTAATTCAAAAACATACAAAATGCGTGCGCAAATTTTAAGGCCATTGTTTGAGCCAACAAAACTACCGGGAGAATTGTTAAGATTAAATACAGAAACTGCTGTTTCCCAATTGATTGGTAAACTAAATATAGGTTTTGCAAGCTACACAGAGACTGCTGTTTGTACGTCTCCCAAATGTCCTAAAAGATTAAGGGTAATAGACTAGCATGTTATCCCAATTACTGTAAAGGAGGGGCAAAACATTATACAACTGGAAGACCTCGTGAAGGAAAGATTGAATAATACATTTTCAACATGCTTAGAGGAACTTGATCCAAAAAATATCGATTCTGATATTGCCATACCCAATGAGTGTCGAGGTATAAAAGAAAGAACAATGCAAGTAAACACAAGCCACATATTTGTTTAACCAATGAAGAAAATCCTAGATTGGTAGTAGAGTGTATATTGAAAATAGAGAGTATCCCTACATCACTTCATATAGATGGAAGAAACTACATTCTGAGGGGAGCTATAGGCTACAAAGGTGGCTCTTCTGTGAAGTCTGTTGGCCATTACGTAGCTTACACCAGGAGATTAAACGGTCAGTGGGAAATCTATGATGACCTAGCCAAGAAAAAACAACTTTGTGGGGCAGGAAGAAATATAGTGTGCCATGTGCTAATGTACAGCATATAGCTGATCACAGACAATACCCGAGAATGCAAGTGTTTTATGTCCAATTTTTCACTTTCGTGTAAAAGAGCATTGAAGTTTGACCTTGTGTATAAAACCAATGTTACTAGATGACAACTCGAGTTTGTATCTTCTTAAGTATATAGTAGTTTCAATTTAACCGCAGGTGAGTCATATGCATGCTAAATAAAGGTAAGCACCAAATATCTCAAATTTAACAATTTTGGAGATAGAACACTTGCATTCTCGGGAGACGAATACTATATATGAAAACTAAATAATTGTTAGAAAAGTTACATGAAAAACTTAACATAAAATGTTCATGTATGTTAATCAATCATACTAAATACAGTGTCATAATATTAAATTTCAAGTGTCATAGTGTCTTAATATTAAATAAGCTATTTTTTTATCTTTGTTAAAAACACTTGATTTATATCACCATTTCATGAAAATTTAATTGATAGGAATATAATTGATCATTGATTAAGCTCAACTCACTGATACTTATTCTTTCTTTATCCTTAGATTCCATTAATCATGTTTCTTGTACGATGCTGGAAATTATATTGTAGCCCTTATGTGTGTTTTTGAGCCTTTAACAGTATATTGTAGGTTAAATATATAGGGATGGTATAAGGTTCACAGCTTGTGATAACAAAAAGTGTAAATAAGTTTTGGTCTTAAAAATGTATGAGTGTATTCATAAACTCGCCACCTGATTAATGATTTGCCAACTCTTCTGACTTCAAGCTGTCTTATTTGCTTACAAATAAATGTTCCTGATGCAATTTTAAAATTGGATACCTAGCTACTGAACATAATTAATTAAGATGCCAATTATCTGCTAACTATTTTATTTGTGTACAAGTGTGTTCAAAAGTAAAAGAGGTCGTTTATAATTGAACTTAAATAAATAGATTGATTCAATTAATTACATGTGAATTGTTTCATGTGTGTATTGTGTTAAATTATATTTTGTAATTTAGCTCATTAACATATTAATAAAATTAATTAATACTGTACTTCCTGTAAAATGCTAACATAAATATTTGTATTTGAAATGTAACTATGTTATAATACTCATAGCCAATGCACTTCATATAAGAATGTACACTCCGTCGAGATTGTAAGGTAGCAACTTACTGGCTCAGCTGATGCGGTGTGCTATACCTCCTCACGAGACTGCTGAGTAGTTTGCCTAGGCTACGCCCAAGGCCGGATTTAGAGAAAGCCTTAAGTCCTTAAATAATTTTAAAGAGTGATAAGGGGAGGGGTTATGTCTTTTTGCGATGTCCAAATGGTTTGATCTACTAAATTAATTTTACTTTTTTGTTCCCTTCTTAATAAAATCAATTATTCATTACATACTTAGTTAATTAATTATGTTTGGTTTCATTAATATATATGCTGGCTTTTTGTTGTTAGATTTAACCACACCACACATTATTTTGGCAGCAGTGCTACCCAATTTATTGGTTTTACATGGTAACATAAAGCAGGACTCCCCCTTTTCAGAATATTAATTACTGTGAATAGCTAATTATGGATTTATTAATGATTAATTATTATTTCTGGGAAGACCAAAAAAAAAGGATATTTGATCAAATCTTATCCATTGGACATATTTTAGTGATAGAAGTGAATTTATTTGTTTCTTCAACATTATTATGACTGTATATAGCTTTGAGAGACCATAGTTCAATTCCATACTTTATTTAATGTTACCATAACGACCACAATATAACTATTGGTAAACAGTCTTTGATTGAGAAAAATTATTGTAGTTTAATAAGATTTATGTTGATGAACATTTTCTAATAAATTTCATGTTTTTTTTGTTTGTTTTTTTGTCAAATATGTTTTCTTACTAAAACAATTCTGGAAATCCAAATAATAAAACTGACCATGTCAGAGGCAAGTATTAATATAATATAAGAGCAAGGAGGTTGAAATAAATGAAAAGCAAGTAGAAGTATTGTATTTGGTTTACGAGCTTAGAAACACTTTACATGATATCTATGCTTTTTTAAGGATTGGAATGTAAATATCTTGTAAAAAGTAAAAATTAAAATATATTGTGGCTCTGTACTGTTTTTAAGAATATATGGCTGTTGGCAAAGATACATGGAATTGCATAACCAATTGCGGTGCATTTATTTATATTCACTCGGATGTCTGCTAAGGGAGGATCTATCATACATAGTCAGGGTTTGAGTTTCCGTGAAAGAAACGGCTGGATTTATTTATATCTTTAACTTAAGATCTCTGGAACTACTTAACCGATTCTGGTGCACTTTTTACTTTTATACTGGCCCAATATTCAGGCAGGTTTTAGCATTATGTGTGTATAATCAGATGTTTCAGTGTGAGTCTCAGTGAATTATTGTTGTTATTATTATTACTATTATTATTTTTATTATTATTACCTTCCTTCACCTCTGACAAGACATCTTGTGAATGTGGGGAATGCCAGGCCTCCACCGTGGTTCGGATTCCACGTTAAAATGTAGTTCCTCCATTTCATCTCACAATCACCCCACCATTACACATTAGCGTAAGTGCGTATAACCCGAACGAGTAGTAAGACGCGGTGCTAATAATATAATTATTATTATTATTATTATTAGCACCACGTCTTACTACTCGTTCGGGTTATATGCATTTACGCTAATGTGTAATGGTAGGGTGATTGTGAGATGAAATGGAGGACCTACAGTTTAACATGGCATCCAAATAGAGGTGGAGG
Organism: Timema douglasi; assembly: GCA_901482245.1. Classification (NCBI taxonomy): domain Eukaryota; kingdom Metazoa; phylum Arthropoda; class Insecta; order Phasmatodea; family Timematidae; genus Timema; species Timema douglasi. Next base: position 61,055 of record CABEEJ010003427.1, on the reverse strand, counting down.
ACTGGCATTCCCCACATTCACAAGTTGTGATTAATACATGCCTTGTCAGAGCTGAAGGAAGGGTTTGGTAATTAGATAAATCTGTGCCCGGGGCCGAGGATTGAACCCCGGACCCCCAGCACAGAATTCCGACACCCTATCCCTAGACCGCCAAACCACTGACGAGTCCCAGTGAAGGGCGAGCCGATTGTTTGTATACATTGAATTACATAATTACTGTGGTGTATTTTTTATTATTCTCTATAGAGTATTTATCCAGGCATTTTTTAGTATAATAATTGGGTGTTTTGATGTGAGTCCCGATGTAGTTTATTATAGTCTGTAGGATATTAACCAGGGAAATTTTAACATGATATACTTGAGTTTTAGGGTTCGAGTTTCTGTTTAAGTTTTGGATTGATGTTGTATAAAAAAAACACCAACTCTCAACAAGAATGTATATGCAATTCCTCTAAATACTCTTTTCTTGTCCTTTAAGATTGACTATATGAAGGTTACCTAAGAAACAGGTAAGTTTTCCTAGCATTCAAACATATTAATAAACATCATATTCTGAAAATTGAAAAATGACGCTTGGGCACGGGAACCGAACCCGGGACCTTTGGCTTAGTACGCCAATGCTCTTACCACTGAGCTATCCAGGATTCGTCCCGTGCCCATGGTCATTCTTCACTCATAGTTTTAAGGCAGAGTCTAAGATGGACGTGCGGAAGTCGACAGCTTATAAACATGTGATTATATAAGATCACAGCCATCAGACAACACAGCCATTAGCGACTCTGTAGTTGGTAGTTTAGCAGCCATTCGACAATTATATGTATATATAATTGTACAGGATTGCATGTAGCCAAAACTATTGTTAATGCATTTTAGTGGGGATATTCCCTCATAGATATCATATTCTGAAAAATGAAAAATGACACCTGGAATATCCCCACTAAAATGCATTAACAATAGTTTCGGCTATTTGTTTCATTAATATTAATAAACAGTTCGTTCTATGTGTGCTAGCTGGCCGTGAATGTCCGCATATAGCATATAATAATTAAATGGTACTTGTCTAAAAGGAGGGTTGGATCACATTATTCACTTTACCAAGTAATGCCCTAGCAAAATACTGACAGTTTCTAATGCAGTTAACATCCACACATCTTCTAAACATTTATGTTTTGCAGTAAGCCAACAGTTATTACTCCTTCCAAATTAATTTCAAGAGCAAATAAATAATGCATTTTGTTATGTGTTAACATTTCATATGCCACAAATAATTATTGGTTACCTTTATGATAATAATAATAAATTCTCTCAAAACCAATAATTTTACAAGAAAACAATTTACAGATTTATTAAACAGTAAGATTGTGGGACAGTTTAGCTCAAACAATGGCATGTGTCTACTGGACTAATGATCCCAGGTTCGATTCCTGACATAGTGGAACTTTTATTTTTGGTGAAATGAGTGTTTCCCCTTTCAATGTGATGAGCTTGATGGATTTATAAATTTTAAGATAGTATCAAAGTCGCGTGCTGATTTTATCAGTCGGTTCAGAAAATGCACATTAAATACCTCAAATACATTTTTAACACGAAATCTTGGATGCCATGCCGCTCTCTAAGTGAGATAGATTATTACTTATTGAATAAAATAAGAAAACTAAGGTATAATCATTTATATTAAATATAACTACCTTTATCTGGGAACCAAAATAGTTAGTAAAAAAAAAATTTCAACAATATATCTATGGCTTAATAATCTGCGCTGTATGGCTAGTTTTCATTCTTTATGCATCTTTAATGTATGCATTGCTATGGATCAAGTGTGCACTTGGTGCATGTTTTTTGGATTTCATACCCAGGCTAGCCATCCTCTTATCATTTATGCGGTCCTGTTTTATCGTAAGTTGTTGGCAGGAGGGATTCATGAGTAAAAGTACTGAGTGAGAGTAATATATAAATATTTCAAAAAGTTTTGTTTGCATATAAATAAAATAATTTTTACTGTAAAATAATATGTTTTACATGTTCCTATTTTTTTTAAGATCTTCCCCAACATTTTTAAAATCCCGTTTATGAGACTTTTCATTAAAATTATATATATATATATATATATTATTATATCCAAACTCTTTTATTTATATATATATATATATATATATATATGTGTATTTGAAGCACTCACGGTAAAAGCTTTTCAAAAATACCGCACACATTTGGGTAAAAAAAAGAAAGTAAAACATAAACTTACTTATAATGTCTCAAAAATTCCGTTATTCGTCTTTTTGCTAAATTGTTACCAACCCATTTCATGTGGGCATGCTAGCATTTAGTTAGCTCCAACCCAAGCTTTGGCTTTATAATATATCTAGCATTTCATATATTGAGATCTGTGTAAGACCGAAACAGACATATAACGTGAGTTTTTCAGGGTTTTATTCTTGGTATGGAACCCAAAAAATTAGTGGTAACTTTGAGTGTAACTTACATGTACTTATTACTTTTAATTCTCTCATAATTTGTATTGTTATATCATTATAGTTTAAAAACACTTTCATACCAAAAACGTTTCATTCTCTTGTAGATTGTATTTTTATCGTTAGTATTTTAAATTGAGTGATAATAATGACTGAACTAAAACAAGTAGATTACACGTAGCTATGAAGAATTAGTAGTAACTTAAAATATTAATTTTCGTTCATTCTTAAAATAGTTATTTTGGTGGAAATAATGTTAACATATCGAAGGACAATGGACATATATATTTTTTTTATTCCAACTGTTTCTATTATTGGGTAAATCCATGTGAAATCAAACAATTAAAAAATAATTCTGGAACTTGATGTTTCAAATTTTGTTGATTTTTGGAAAATTGGTTCTATCTACAGAAAGGACGAAAAATATGAAATTTCATATTTTTTTTAACATTCCTTTTTTGAGTTATTGGCTTTCAAAGTTTTGGAATTCGCATGATTTTGGCCGCATTTTAAAATCTTCAAATGGCTCTAATATTTTTGTAAAAAATATATTCTTTTTATACACCTTTTGGGAGCATATATACCAAGTTTGAAGATGGGATGACAATGGGATCATGTTGTAATAAATAGTTGCATACAGCGGTACATGGCAAATTCACCCAGAATGAGGTATGCTATGTCAAAAATGCAAAAAAAACCATACTAACATAGAGGTTTGTAGTTAATAAGCTCAATATGCAGTTTTTGTTGCATTTTATTCTGTCAACCTTTTCATGGCGATACTTAAATTTGAAGATGGGATGACAATGGGATCATGTTGTAATAAATAGTTGCATACAGCGGTATGTGGCAAATTCACCCAGAATGAGGTAGGTTATGTCAAAAGTGCAAAAAAAAAAACCATACTAACACTGAGGTTTGTAGTTAATAAGCTCAATATGCAGTTTTTGTTGCATTTTATTCTGTCAACCTTTTAATGGTGATACTTTTTTGAACTGTTACATTTTTTTTACCACTGGCAACTCACCTATTGAAGTTAGAGAAGCATTCACAAGTTGGAAACCTTCATCAACATTCATAAATTCAGGATCTTCAGACCTACTAGTACCAGGTTTTACAATTCCAGTTTCATTATTTTCTGGTGGTTCTATCTTTTCATTAGTCAACAGCTCTGGCTGCTTTTCTTTTGATTGTTGGACTCTACAACCTGAACAAATTTCCATGTCTTTTTTCATATTGTAATTTAAGTATATCTTCCAACTAGTCACATTTCTAAGATCTTTTTTCTTGACCCAGTGTGATTTTTTTCTTAAATGGGTTGCAACAAAACGTTGCCCAATTTCTTTCCATCTTCCCTTCACAAATAAACAGCAGGAAACAGTACTAATAGGACTGATAATGCAATAAACAATGATTAAAATAGAACCCCAAAAAAGATTATCGTAGCCTATGTCTTAATTATATGTCCATAAACTAAAATAAGAAAAGTCACTTCAATAAGAAATAATACTGAGAAACCAAGCCAATAAAGTACATGGATGTTGATCGTCTGGCAGTCACAGTAAAACAATGGCAGTGTTCAGGTTGCTGCATGTGTGTATGACTCACTTTCCTCAGGGCTTGTCTTATCATGAATCACTGTCTTCATTTGAAATGATTTTTGAGATTCATTGTTGAAGAGCAATAATTTCTTCTACAGTAGCCTATGTAATATCATTAATAAATTTAATTCTAAGCTCAACCTAGTAAGGTTTTTCATAAGTTTTGAATTATTTTAATGGACCCTATTAAAAAAACCTAAAAGTTATTTTGTTTTTTTAATGTTTTAGGGTTGAATTAAAAGAGCAATACATTAAATGAGTAGAAACAATTTTCCCAATTATTTTGTGTATGTTACTGCAGGTGTTCATAAATACTCAGGGTATCAATACAATACACCTCATTCTGGATGAATTTGCTGTGGTACTGCTGGCTATATTTAACTATTTATTACAACATGATCACATCATCCCATCTTCAAATTTGGTACATGTTCTCCCAAAAGGAGAATAAATAAAATATATTTTTTAGAAAAATATTTAAAATTTCGATTTTGAGATTTAACAAAAATACTTTTTTAAATTCTTTAGGAAAAAATTAAATTGTTAAATATCATATTAAAGCTCGTAAAATCCTAAAGATGATAGTACACATTCCATCTCTTTAGGTCTTATAGTTTTTGAGATAAAGCCATTTGAAGATTTTAAAATGTGGCCAAAATCACACAAATTCCAAAACTTTGAAAGCCATTAACTCAAAAACAGAATGTAAAAAAATTTGAAATTTAATATTTTTCATCCATTTAATAAATAGAACCAGTGTTCCAAAAATGATCTTGTTCAGAGATGTGAAGGTCCAGACCCGTGGTTGATTTCACATGGATTTACCCCAGAGTAATACTCTCATTGAAGTAGGGACCAACTAACTTTATTCACACAGCAGTTAGGACTTTGAGAGTCTTTTAGTTACTTAATATATCAAGATGTTTATATTTAATCAAGCAAATCTTCATAATTGAACATTGGCCCTTCTTATCCCAATGCACGTGGTATTAATGTTTCTTTAACTCAAGGTGGTCTAGAGCTCAATATCGTCGTGATTATTGAAGCTAGCCCAAATTTAAAAATACGTTTAAAAGAAAAATAAATTAATCATCAAATAATATGTTATGAACAAACACTCTAGCTTAATTGTACAAATAAAATAAATATATTGATTAATAATTTTTGTTTTCCCATTTAAAATGCATTGAAATGAAAACATTTTAATGAAAATATGTCAACTATTTTTTAGCATGGTTTGAAAATCCCATAAGAATTATGAAAGATGCCCAGATATGTTACTAAAATAAATAAAAAACAAATGTTGAATAGTAAAATTTTTGTTTGTTTAGAACCGTGCATTTATGGGTAGTACCAGCAAATGTAGGCCTATTTAAATGACCCAATTATGTTCAAGTGACCTTGCACAAATGCTTTTTTACTGTCTACATTTTACCAGCTACATTAAAGTATGGTATATAAATAACATATATTTAAGATTAAAATTTAGAAATTCAAATTGAGAAAAACACAAATCTTGACATTCCTACAAATAGCTAGTGCTCCTTTAATAGTAATATTTAAAACATGACAAGGTTTTATCAGTTAACATTTAGCTAGGTCATATAACATATTTTTCCCTTAGCCCCAAATTGTTAAGTCCTTAAGTAGGTAAAACAGGAGACACCAACTACTGACGAACAATGTAAGGAATACTTGCTTGAAATCATAGTATTAGTATTAGTACACATCAGCAATCAGAGCCATATCTTCAACAGGACACAAGACAGACAAGAGATCATCCAAAATATCACACAGAAGAACTCTGGCAACAATGTCAGCTCTCTTGACTTCTACTTGCCTCATCTGTGAATGGTTTAGTTCATCATACTGCCTGATGATAACATTTAGTTTTAACATTTAATTTTACTTAACCTGGTGTAGGCCTACATGTTTACAAAACTGTTTTTTAAGAAACTTGCCCCTATAGGCATAGGCCTTTTTAATTCCAAGTCTGATTTATAAAATAAACCATCGATTAATTTATTATCTATAATGCATAAACATTATTATAGCTGATACAGTTTTTTCCCTCCAAATTGGTCACAAGTTCCAATCTACATCCACTTGATAAATTGATTGGTAAGTTTTCTAAATAGCTTAAGTCTAATACTTACTTATACATGGTGTCTACTAAACTTGACCAATGAAATCCTCGACCTTTTCCTTGATTTCCCCTGATCATTTCCTAAAACCCCCGACTAAGAAGGTATGTCACANTTCCCCACTAAAAAGTATGTCACTTCCTCCTAACTCGCCCCCCCCCCCCCTCTCCATCCTCATTTTTCTATTAACCTTTTTTATGAATAATAATAAATTTTAAAATTTTAATATTTTTTTAATTCGTATTAAAATTGTTTACTATTAATTAAAATATATTACACAGCTACAAAAAAAAAAAAGACAATTTACTGGTTATTGTATTTCATATTTTGAGTAAAATATCATTTTCCCGGATTTTTATTGTGATTTACCAAATTCCCGACTTATTCCCGTTTTTTCCCCGATCACTTCAAATTACCGGCTAATTCCCGTTTTCCCTGATTTTCCCGGATGATAGACACCCTGTTATAGAAGACAATAGTGAATTAGTCTATTAGTGGATCTTTATGATGAAAGACATGGATGGGCAAACTAAATATCCTCAACATATCAATATGTAGACCTATAGTTTTGTGTTTAAACTAGGTTAAGTTTTTAACATACAACTTACCTGTACTTCGTCATCCTTTCGTATGGGCATCGAGCGGACATTGTACTTCTGTCGAAGTTCCTTGGATAGGGGTGCAGACATTAAGCGTCGCTTAATGTGTGACGGAGCTTGGAAGTGCCGTTTGCGATTCTTTCTACGTGACGCTGTCACAAGGCGGTTCAACTTCATTTTAACAGGTGCAAATCACCACCTGTAAATCATAAGAAATTGTAAAAATCATGAAGACTTGATAATGGATTTCCTTATCATAATTGAAGCCATATCAATGAACAATGTTTAGCTTAGCCGAAACTTTGGTAGATAGTAGACCTACCATGTGAGTCATGGAATACTAAAAACAATAGTTTAACTTAATGAATTTACTACCGTCCTACTACCCGTTCGGGTTATACGCACTTACGCTAATGTGTAATGGTAGGGTGATTGTGAGATGAAATGGAGGACCTACAGTTTAACGTGGAATCCGAACCACGGTGGAGGCCTGGCATTCCCCACATTCACAAGATGTCTTGTCAGAGGTGAAGGAAGGGTTTGGTAATCAGATAAATCTGAAGTCATTGTTGACACCCTCTCAATAATGAATATGAAATTACTGTTGCTCAACACCCATGGTCACTTTACATTTAATTAACTAGGGTCACTCGGTGACAAGTATTTTAATTTGAATAAGATCTGTATCTAGCTATACATTTTATATTTATATTATTTTTAGGGGTGTAAAAAGTACACTTTTTCAATTTGAATTTGTTTCGTTCGTTGTTTTATAGGCCTATTTGAAATATTTTTTTATTTAGTACCGTGTCTTACTACCTGTTCGGATTATACGCTTTCAGTACTAATTACTCTAATGGATTAGGAATTGGGAAGGTTGAATTAGAGGACCTGCATTTGGGTGGAGGGAGAGTGGAAAACCATTTAGGAAAAACCACCCCCAGTTCACCCGACCGAAAATTCAAACCTCGATCTCCCCGTCCTCAGCAGTTGAGCTCAACACGACAAGCGCATTAGCCAACTACGCCATTGAGCCGGGTACATATTTGAAATAATATTATTTATATAATGTTATGTAGGTACTAAAATTACCTGGATTTTTTTAACTCCACAAATGTTTGTAATATTGTGTTCTTCTGTAAAGTGTGTCCAAACACATTTATTTACAGAAACATTTTAAGGTGAATATTTTTAAGTAATCATTCCCTCACTGCTTTTATCATCACTATTAATTAATATTTAACATTATCTTTTATCAAAAAGTACTATTTTAAATGGCACACAAGTCACGACTCTCCTTAGAACTTCAAAAATTATTTCCCTCCATTCCAAAGATGCCATTTTGTTAGTTTTCATAATTCCCTCATTTAAACTTAGAATGAGGTGATGCTGGTGTGAGGGAATGATTAATTGGTTTAATTACTCGTGTTTTTTTTTGTATATTCAAGGCCCTAATAATCTACACTCTCTGGTAACTTTAGGTAAAGTGTGTAGTGTTCCATAAAAGATAAACTCCATACTTTCAAAATGTTCTGTCTACAGAGTCCCTGGTCTTTATCACTCAGTAAAAGTTGACTTGATTTTAACTTTGTAGGGACTTGTCAATATCGGCTGCTAAGGACTACAAACCGCAGCAAAGTAAATGTGGGCGAGTGCATCTATATAAAGCGATAATGTTAGCGAAAGGATGCTTATGAAAACAAATTCAAAGTTAAGGTTTCATGAGTGGAGCAATTTCAGAAAATTTAAAGCCCTCCGGAATCATGGCATCTCAGAAACAGTTTTCCAAGAAATACTAAGTTCTCAGAATGAGTGGTGATGAATTAGTGTGTTAAACTTCCCATTATTATGGTTTACGGCTCATCTACAGTCGTACCCGCTGGCCAGGAGTTGGTCGTTGTGTCCTATTGTTCCTTACCACAAAGAGACCATCTACAATGAAATGTAGTAGCATGTAATTTAAACCAATAGGAATAAAGAAAATACAAGCAGTCTAAAAATAATAAATATACCAGACTGTTCCAGTTTATACAAATATATAGGTAGAACTGTTTCCAATATGATTCTTTTTCGACACCAAAAGGAGAATAATTACTGACAGACTCAATAATTATATCAGGTGACCTGGTGGTCTAGGGGTAAGGTGTCAGACTTTTATGCTGGCGGCCGGGGTTCAATCCCCGGTCTCGGCATAAATTTATCTGATTACCAAACCCTTCCTTCACCTCTGACAAGACATCTTGTGAATGTGGGGAATGCCAGGCCTCCACCGTGGTTCGGATTACACGTTAAACTGTAGGTCCTCCATTTAATCTCACAATCACCCTACCATTACCCATTAGCGTAAGTGCGTATAACCCGAACGGGTAGTAAGACGCGGTGCTAATAATAATAATAATAAATTATATCGTCAAAATCCATTTTACACTGGTGTTTGACGAGTCAAGTACAGAAAATGTGGCAAAGAACATACATACACCAGGATGGAATGAGACTTCACAGTCAATGTTATGTTCTAGAGGTGTAGTCCCCTACGATTCAGTAAAACCGATTATCAATAGTGAGTGTTTAAAATAATTGTTCCTATGATTATTTACAGCAATTAATCCTGATTATCTATTAATAACTAGGCATATTGGAAAATAAGCTTAAGAGAATGATTAATGTAAATAAAACAAAAAGATATTTATTGCATTGCCGGCGAAAGTTAGAACTATAGTGTTAGTTTTACCAACGGTATGAACTTATATTTCTTTATATCTGGTTATGTAATCTTTGTATAGCCTGCAACTCAGATGCAGTGTGTATACAAGTTTTTTTTGCGATTTTGATAATAAAACTATTAAGGGCCAACCTAGAAATGATTTAAATTTTACTTTAAAAAACAATTAATCAACATAATAATCACTGATTACAATTAATTGCTGATGCGCTAATAATTGCCCGACGATAACAATTCATATGTATACACCCCTAATATTTTTCAAATAATTTATATATATGGTCTAACAATAGTTTTTGATTAAAAAATTGCAGTATATATTTATATAGATTTCCATGAAATAGGCTATCCTAGATTATATAAATATTCACTTAAAACTGATAGTGCAACCATCTTTGTTTTTGATTGGCTGAACGCAAGGTGTCACAACGTAGGAGATGGACTATGTTCATCTCCTCCCTACAAGCTATTCCAACAATTCCGACTTACTAATGTGATTGCGACATTCAATGCAGACAGTCAAAATTACAACTCCGACAAGCAGGTGCGACTCTATGTAAACGAGCCATTATTCCCTCTGCCTTGATCACATATACTTGTGCCTTGCTCTTGACAATTTTCTTTCAAATAGTTTAAATGAACATAGACCATAGTCTTCGAATTTTGTTATTGGCTGGCACAGCCACATGATTTAGGATAGACTTATGTTAAAGTGATTTCCATTACTAAAGACTATACATACTGTATAGAAAGAGGCTTTATGAAATTACAATCGAACGCTCCATTGACCAAACTAAGTGAAATCATGGTTTAATGAAAAAATATTCTAACATATCTTCCCCAAGACACAATTTCACCAACATTCTGGGATGCAACACTAATGAATGTCAAGACCACAAATTGGCCGCGTGTGGATTATTTCAGACTGACCAAATTTCGCTTTTAACTTTACAGAATCAAAGTAAATAATAGGAAGCTTTAAACCAAACTGGATTGTCACGGAATCTTAGCGAATAAAAATATTACTTAAGTAGAACATATTATATATATAAGTTTCCCTGTTTTATGCGAAGCTGCAGTGTATACAGACAATTGTTAAGCGCAGTTTTTTACTTAGTAGACATACATACAAGCACCCAATATATATTATAAATGATAAAATATTAGTTGTTGTTAATATAATACGCAATCACTTGATTTAATATTAAAATCTTGTGCAGATGAATACAAATACAATTTTATACTAACCAAACTTATTAAAACCTCGGTTCACAACACCGGAAGAATAATTTCGTTGTTTTTAAATGTGAATCATGGGTAAAATCATGCTAACCAACATAAACTTCTTTCCTCAAGAATTTAGTTATTAATTTGGACAACTATAATAGCACTACTATCAACTGTACGTAACAGAGTCTGAAGTCTAAATCTGAAATGTAAGCTGAGTCCGACATCGTTATTAACCTTTTATAGAAAAATAAAATTATTTAACAAGTACCTAAAAATAAATAAGTATATAATTAAAAAAATGAACAACTAATACTACTATAATGATATCCCATTTAAAAAAAATTAAACCCACCTGTAGCAAGCTATGTTAAATATAAATCTAGTATACATGTAAAATCTATTGTATGGTTCAAGATGTAATTAGGTTACAAATCCAAAGTTCTCAAGTTTGAAAACTCAACGCTTCCAAAATGTGTCTGTGAATCAGTGAGTCTAGGACGGGGTCAAACTCAACCTCGTGAGGAAAGAGATGGTCAGATCTGTAGAACCCAGATATAGGATATTCTTAGTCATAAATTCTATTTGAAGCAATCTAATTTTTTTTATAACTTACTTTCAATAAAGTTAAGTTTTTTTTATTTAATAGTAGATTGCGTCTTAATACTTGGTTAGGTAATACACTTGTATACTAATTACTCTAATGGGTTAGGGATGAGGAAGATTTGTATTTTGATTAAGTGTACCTGTATGCGCATGCAGGGTAAGTGGAAAACTATTACGAAAAAAACACTCGCAGTAAACCAGACAGATATTTGAACCTTTAGCTCCCAGTCATCAGCAGTCTACCCTATGCTGCAATATACGCCTACGCATATTTAACATGTAGGTTTATGGTTACTAAGTCACGCTGTTAATAAATAAATGATGTGTAAATAACGGAATTAAAACGATTAAATACATTTTATTTAAATTATATAAATATGAAAATATTATATGTTTCATAAAAATGTCCTTCAGATCAAATATGCAATAAAAAATTAAAGTTCTGTGATAAACTACGATTCACTTTTGGTAATTTCACAAAATCATATTCAAAATGGCTCTTTTTATATAGAAATCATCTTTAACCTTGAAATCTCGAACTGTTGCATTGAGCTTCTCAATAAAATACCATTTATCCATGATATAGACGGTTGACCCCATTGATCTCTATAATATAACTAGATGAACATACACATCATACACAATTCCAAGGACAAAAGCGTGACGCTCAAGTTTATCGTCTGTTACACATTGGGGGGACAGATTTAACAGTTTCTTTCAATGTTTTTATGCGAAAACATGTCTCTGATGAATAAAAGTGTTATTGTTTGAAAATAGTGAAGTATTATATCACACTTTCCTGAAAAAACAGTTACATTAAAGGCTATACAATTCAGTTTTACAGGTAATACTGTACAAATACGAATACAATCGTTAACATAAGACTACACTTATATATTGGTTTCAGAAACCATAGGCTATTATATTGAAAGTTCGATAAATATAATGAATAAGGTATCTTAGAACTTGATTACATTTGTTTGAATGACAAACTTTGTGTAGTTACCATGTTTTTCATGTATTCAATCAAATTAATGAATTATGTCAAAATATCACTATGCCTTATATGGGTGTAAGGAGTAAGAAATACCTGAAAGTTTCTTTCTCTCTTACACAATGGTATGCCGACGACAGATAGAAAATTTCAGTCATAGCTGTCTGTCCATCCAGTAATATTAAAGAGATCAATGGTTAAACCAGGGGTGGTGAAAATTGAGACTTCGGGTCCTAATGTAAATGATATAAAAAATATTGGTTCATTCATGAACCTAGCTGATAGGTTACACTACTAGCAAATATGTTTTACAGGTAGCCAACATTTTCATATTTATACCATTTTATGGAAAATATTTTCACACTTTAATAAAATATAGATAAATTATAACTAACTAAATATCAGTTTTAAAATTAGTTCTTTTTTTCGTTTTTTTCTTTCTTCAGTGGCACTGAAGATATTGTCTTCAACAAGCCAGGAGCACTTGTGTTTGATTTATTCCCTATTCCACTTTCTTGATTTTCTTATTAGTTCACTCCAGTTCTGACCCAACTAACCTAGCCCTATATCACCACGAATTTCGTCTACGAGATAACCGGGAAGACATATTTTGTTCGTCTATACACTGACATATTTATATTTAGAAGGAAATTGTACAGTCTCCTATAAAAAATAACGTTGTTTGAGCATAAAATGTCTGTAATATAATTAAGAAAGTAATTTCCCCGTGCCAACTGATGTACAAGGCAGGTCATAAATATATGTTATAACGTTTCTAGAATTTGGCAAACCACACAATGTGAGGACGATACCTTACGCATTAAATAAAGTCGGTCTTTCGTGTAGGCGTGCCCGAGCCGAAGGTGGATTATTGTATAAATAAACTTTCGAGTGCCCTTAACTCCTGGAAACCATGGTGTAACTAATTTTGTACCACAAACCCCATGGTACCATTTTGCTTTCTGATGGCATGTGGTCTCCCACCATTCGTTCCATTCAACCTGACTTCTGTGTTTTACCCTCGGTATAAAGTCGCTATACGGTAGCGGAATTTCCTGTACAATAGAAAATAAATTTACACTAGATGTCAAACTATCTACTCTCTCATTACCCATTATACCCACGTGACTAGGAATCCATTGGTACCACAATTCGTAGCCCCTATCTCGTAGAGAGGCATACTCTTCGAGTATTTGAATAATTAATGGGTGTGATGGAGGGCTTGACAAGGCACTTATAGACTCCAAAGCGCTCCGGAAGTTGCATAATACCACTACAAGCTGCAGACGTAAAGATAAGATATATTTCAATGCCTGTAGGATAAATAATTCCGCTGTAAATATTGATGCATCGGATTGTAGTCTATATGAATAAGTCACTTCTGTTCGATCGGATGGGTAACTCTTTTTATTCCCGAATCAGGAATAGATAACATCACTGGTACATCCCAAAGGGCATCATGCCCCCCAGTGATACACTATACCAGATACGGAAGAGAAAAAATATACTGATGGAGTTCATTCAAACCCAAAAAACTATCCACCAGAGAAGGGCATGTTTTGTTTAACCAATATTGTTTGTAAATATCTGAAGTCTGCGTCGCATATAACTAAAAGTTGAACAATCTTTAATAAAAAAAACTTGTCCGCCAACAGACGGCGCCTAAGAAATAAAGGGAGTTCTCCCACTTTAATAATTACTGCGTTTGTTGGTGATATATGACAAGCGCCCAGGCACAGTCTTAAAGCTGCATATCGGATCTTATCCAACTTTGCTAGTGTGGATCGTGATGCAGTGTGTTATAAAAATACCCATACTCCAATCGAGACCATATAAGCCCACGGTACATTTGTAACATTATATATGGGTGGGAGCCCCACGAGACATCCGCCACTGATCTCATAGTATTTATAAACCTGTCACATATTCCAGATAGTTCCAAAAAATGAGGGAGCCAAGATCCCTTCATGTCTAGTGTCATGCCTAAAAATCGCACCGTTGCTGTACCTGAATTCGACGGCCTTCATAAACTAGCCTAATTGAGTTATCTCGCAGTCTTATGTCGGGTGAAGATTACCGCAAAACATTTAGAGTCGAAAAGTGGGCTGTCAACCAATTTGAATCAAAGGAAACACTGATTGTAACTTACCCCCCCTGACAAGTTACAAGACCGAACGTATATTACCACATAATATGCATACTGTAGAGTCGTTATACCAACCGAAAAAGAGCTATCCATTTAGTTCGAATAGACTGCATATAACAGAGAACTGAGCACTGATCCCTGTGGTAGGCCCCTTCATTGAGTTCTAGGAGATGATCTAGCTGGTCCACAGTGTACGATCTATTCTGAAATAGATAGCTTAACCAGTAACACATTTTGCTGGAACAACCCAGGCGAAAAAGTTTAGCAAATAACACAGAACGCTCGACATTATCGTACGCACCCTATATATCGAGGAAAAAAGTTGATACAAATGAGTTTTGTGATAGAGCAATTTGAATATCAGAAACTAGTATAAAGAGGCTATTAAATGTGGAACGTCCCTTTCTAAAACCAAATTGCACAGGATTAAGGAGTTCATTCATTTCCAGAAATCGTTCTGAAGGGGCTTTAACTAAGTGTTCCGTGATTTTACCAAAACAGGGCGAGAGTGCAATAGGCCGATAAGAGCTGGTTATCTCTGCGCTTTTACAAAAGGAATCAGAAAGGAAATTTTCGAAGCCGTTGGTATTACCCCGTCCTCCCACAGAGAGTTAAATATCTCTATCAGCACTCGTCGAGATAGAGACGACAATTTTGTTAACATACCATAGAACACATTGTCTGGGACAACCATCGTGTGTTGCACTCGATTCAACCCTGCCCTTAATTCACTGCAAGTAAAACGTTTATCGTGCTCAGGAACACCCAAATTGGTAAATTCCAGCAGAGAGCACATAACTGAATCCGGTATCATCCTACAAGTGAACTACTTTGCCCATGCCTCTAGGTCAACAGTAGGGATCTCAAAGTTTGTAACGATACCCTTGAACCATTTGATTTTATGCCAAACCTGTGCCAGAGATACATCGGGGGAAAGAGACTCGCAATATAACCGCCAAGAATCATGCTTCGCATACAGCAAAGTTCACCGCGTAGCAGCTGCCGTACGACAGTAGCTTTCATAGTTAATCAGGTTAAAATGTTATTTTAAATTATACAATGATAACCTCCTTTGAGCGATCACTTTAGAACATGACTCTGTCCACCACGAGCAACGTTTAATACTCTTATGACCCCCACTAAGTGAGGTTGGTACTGCCGCTTCAGCTGAGCTATGTAGCGCGTTAACAAAGTTGTCGTACTGTACTAAAGGATCACGGCCCACCGCTAAATTTTGAACTGTTAACTCCACTTTTGTCAAGTATAATTCCCAATTTGCTTTTTTTTGTAGTTGCGTGATCTATCCAGAGGAACAGTTTTATAGTTATATAGGATGAGCTTCTATTGTCAAAATAACTGGCAAATGATCACTGTCCATGGAGTCGCCCATCTTATCCCAAGTTAAGAATGGAGCAAAATTAGGGGATGCAAAAGTAAAATCTGGGCACGTGTTAGGATACGGAAGTCTGTTAAGTCACGTAAACTTCCCTGTATTTAATATAACAAGAGGTACCACCGCTAAAGTTTCATGAATCTCTATCCCACAACGATCTATGTAAGAGGAGCCCCACAACACATGGCGCACATTCATGTCCACGCAAATAATAACCGGGGATGGTAGACCTCCGACAAATCGATCCCATAAATTATTATCGAAATTATCCGGTGTAGAATTGTATAAAAATATAACTGAAAATGTCGTGCCCGCGGAAAATATTTTTAGCACTACAAACTCTCAGGATATTGAAAATTGACCGATGTTATTTCAGCCTATCGAATGTCTGACCTAATTAACGGCGCAACACCTCCCGCTCGGGCAGGTCTATCCGACCTAAAAAATTTAAATTTATTTATAACAAAATTATCCTGGTACCTGAGACAAGTTTCACTTAACGCCACTATATGAATATCAAGAGAAAAAATTGCTCAAGGTCCGCTTTTTTGTTCTTGATACTTCTAGAATTCCATTGTATCATATTTAAATAACTAACCATAAAAACAAAAATAACCTAACTCAGACAAGGTTACCTTGGATACCACTATCTGCTTTGATCTTATCAGATCTACGATTATTGCTTTTAAAGAGTCGAACATCCCTTAACAACTTTTGGATTTTTCCTGTTATTGTTGCCATTAAATGTGGCAGATCTATCTCCCCTGGCGCTGAGGAAGCCATGGTTACTAGGAGCGATACAACTTAAGAAACCATCTGTTCCACCCCCTTACTTATGTTATATAATGTTCATTCAATAGAGCTTCCTGACGAATCCACGTCCATATCCTCAACAACCTGTGCCAGGGTTCTTGAAAGAGTCACCACATAGGACCTTACATCGCGTGGCCGTATTGGCATATTTGTGGGAATTGAGAATTGTCCACGACAAATTGGGTGCCCCTGGTTGCATAGCGCGACCTGTAGGAAGAGTAGTGGTCCACAGCCTACCAGCCTACCAACCGGCAAAGCCACGGCAAATTACGACGCGCCATTGTAGAGTTAATTTGACACTGTCGCATCCCCTCAGGAACACGTTTGGTTGGTCGCCAAATGAGCCCCCCACAGTGAACACATTTTGGGGTTCCTTATAGACATTCTTCTACGAGATGCCCCCCATTACGACAGTTGACAGTGAGATGTGCAAAACGTAAACAATTGTGACATTACGTCACTGGATAAACATAAGGCTTGACCTCCACCCTAGAGAAACACATGACAACATAAGATAGTAGCTCTTTGCCCACGAAAGTCACTGCTACTGTACCAGAGAGATCAAACCGCTCAAGTGTATCAGGATTGCACCTATTGATACGTCGTACCTGCAATATTAAAGATTCACTTTCTCTCTCTAACTCTTCCTTAATAAATTCCTCCGAAAACTCTAGTGGAATATTATGAATAACTCCTATCCGATGTTCATTACGATCCACCCTGTCAACTGAGACCTTCAAAACATTATGTAGTTCCTAATCTGCCATAAGACTATTAGCATCCTTAATACATAACAATTCAACAACAATTTGGTTTTTCCCTACCGGCTCTTACACTTAGGAAGTAGTCCCTTTCCAATTTTCATTGGGTGCAGATTCTGAATGCTTAGTTCCGATGTATTTGAAAATGTAATTTTGTATGGCCCTGGATTAGAATAATTGAATACATACTCTATTTCGATTGCTATACTGTCAATTGATACAATTGTCCCAATTTGACTCTCCTTAGCTTTATCTACTGTCCTGTCTATCTACATGTCCCGTTGGTTTGACCGCAACACGCCCTACACTAGATTTAGCTTTCTTCATAATTTGATTATCATATTTTTCCACTTATATATTTCAGGAGATGATGCAATTCAGAAGTTGCCGAGTTCCAGGGTGTCTCATCAAAGGTTGGACAAAAGAAAAAAACTTATCTTTTTTCAGATTCCACTTTGATGAAAGCAGGTAATATAAATATAGTATTATATACAAAATTAAAGCTTATTTGCTTAGGATTTGTCATAGCGCCAAAGACAGGAGTAAAACAATAAAGCTTTTATGGGCCTTTTCTCTGGCATAATCAAATAGATTAGGATGGGTTGGCTAATTTCACTACCAGAAGGCACGAGACTGAACTATTCCACATCCACATAACCGTTTAATCTGGTTATTTTGGGGAGTTGCATAGACTCTCAACATAATGACTGAAAAACTAAGTTAGTGTATTAGTTCAAGGAATGATAAAAGAATACACTATAAATTAAATCATTTTAATAGTTCAAAAAATAATACAAAGCATGCTCTGTTGACTAAATTGTTTGATTGATGGGTATTATAGATAAAAATATTCATTCTCATCCTTGTTTTCGGGATATAAGGCCTTAAAGGAAATGAATGGAATTATCATATAAAATAGCCACATTCTAAGAGTGGTACTTACGTTTACGGTGCTCCAGCATCTAGTCCAGAATTTTTATCATGTCCACAAAT
Source organism: Timema douglasi (assembly GCA_901482245.1). Taxonomy (NCBI): domain Eukaryota; kingdom Metazoa; phylum Arthropoda; class Insecta; order Phasmatodea; family Timematidae; genus Timema; species Timema douglasi. Next base: position 42,585 of record CABEEJ010003427.1, on the reverse strand, counting down.
GGTGGGTTTTATACAGAACATAATTCTCTTTCAGCCCATATAAACCAAAGTACCCCTTCTCTTCTTTGTTTTCGAGATATATGGCCTTAAAGACGGGGCTGAATTGATTTATCTTCTTAACTAGCCTTTTGTTTAAGGTGCTCCAGCGTCCATTCCAGAATTTTTGTCACGTCCACAAATGGTGGGTTTTATACAGAAAACAGTTCTCTTTCACCCCAAATATTATAAATACACCTTCTTGTCCTTGTTTTCGAAATATAAGGCCTTAAAAATGGGGATGAATGTATTTACCTTCTCAACAATCCTTATGTTTATAATTTTAATCATCGCCAAGAAACAAATTTTAATCAAAATTGTTAAGAGATAATTTTCAGAAAATTGATTTTTACTTTTTTGCTTATTCTAAACAATTCTTAGTTTGGGGATTAAAAGCACACACAAACAGATGGCATTTCAAAGAGCACTATTTCGGGTCGGGGATTTATATAACCTATTTTCAGGAAAGGAGTTGAGAGGAGGTGTTAAGACAAAGCGTGGGAGGACGGAGTGGTTCCAAATAAAAAATAGCGTGAAGCAGGAGAGTGCCCGCTCCCCATTTCATCAAAAAAGTAGCAGGAAAACCCGAGGAGGAAAGAATGAAAGCCATGCTATTTGCTGATGACTTGATTGTAAGGGGGGGAAGAAGGAAGAAGCACAGAAACAGCTACAAGAATGGAATGAGTAAGTGAAAGAGAGTGGAATGAAATTTAGCATGGTATAGTGTGAAGTGATGGTAATGACAAGGAAGGTGGTAAGGCCTAATAAAGCTATAAGGTTGGATGAAGTGTAGCTGAGAAAAGTTCTGAATGTAAAATATCTTGGAAGCATGATTGATGAGAAAGGTGAAAGTAAAGAGGATTTAATGAGAAGAGGACAGTAGGGATAGTTCTTATATAGGTGTGTTAGAGACCTGCTATAGAAAAGAGAAGTGTTCTTGAAGTGTAAGGAAGTGTTGTGGAGGCCATGGGAATGAAGCTTGTGAGGAGCATGTTAGCTTTCATGAGGAGGAACAAGATTAGGAATGAAGTTAATCAGGAAAGAATGGGGGTACAAGGAGCACAAGAGATAGTAGAGGAAACAAGACTGAGATGGTATAGGCATTTAATGAGGATGGGAAAAGACCGCAAGAGAGGCCAAGAAAGAGAAGGAAGGAGCAGATAATAGAAGTGTACAAATGAGAGAAGAAGAGTGGTGAAAGGGAGTAAGATGGAGGCATTTTACTAAATTGACCTGGCCACAGGCTGGAAATAGATGATCTGATTATTCCCAGTTAGACGCAAAGATATGGCTTAGTTTAACCTGCTACTCCTATTTGTTTTATAATAGGGCTTTAACTAAGTTGCACCAAAAAGTCTTGCAAATCAAGTGAGGACAATGAGGACAGTGATCTGTCTATTTTATTGATAGCAAACTTGGACAATTACAAGAATCGTCTCCCAAACATTAAAGGAAATGTAAATATCTTAAATGGTGGCACTTGAAACAAGAATTCCTACTAAAATAAATATTCAAACATCAATTTGGTTTACAGAATATTTCATGAAATAGTATTTGATGCATATAAAAAATAAGTAAACTGTGTATAGCCCTAATTTATACACAAGCAATGGCTCAAGAGTTACAAAGAAAATATTGGAATCAAAGAGCAAATTAATTATGTAACAATTTAAATAATTATTCAGATTTATTGTAGTTTTACAAATAAATACATTACTTTACAATGCACAAATATGTTCACAATAAATCATTCATAGCTAACATTTCTTTATCTTATATGTAATACTAGTCCCTCCTAATAAAAACATATAATTCATTATCACAGACTATATACTCACATGTTTTTGTTCACAGTTAAGGAAACAATTTTTGAAAACGCATAAATGATTACATTCTTAGTTTAATTAAAAATAATGGATAAGGGCCTAGTTACTAAGAAATAGATAGAAACAGTGTAAAAACACTAAAAATAAATATAGCTCTTTAGAAAAACGAGAAAAAGACATATTAAAGGGGACAAATCAAATATGGCTGCAGGGCTTTTAACTCTTTAACCTCATTAAAAAAGGGACTTAGGGACAAACATTAAAAAAAAGGGGGATTTTAGGAACCAACATTTTCTGGATGTTAGAGAAAACAATTGTAAACGTAAGACTAGTATTAACAAAACCTCTATTAATTATTTTACCAGTTAATAAAACATCTGAAATGCATGTCAAATACAATTGATTAAATTATTAAATGTAATAAAATCATAGAAATATTTTCATTCTTTAAGTTGTTTATACTACCTTATATAATTATAAATGGTTGTGATGGTGAAATTTACAAAAAATTCAATAAATTGTATATAGTGTTTAGTTTAACATCTTTTGAAAACAAGGCTTCATCATGAAACAGTCACATCAACTTATGTTTTAAGGGGAAAAAAAGATACGTTTGGCTTACGATTAAGTCCTTATTTTCATAAGATCTCACACCCAAAAAGTATAATTTGTTGTATTCTTGTTCATTTCCATTATTATTATTATTATGAAATGAATAAGTTTGCCCTTTAGCATAAAAGATTTCAGATAAACACCTAGATGGGGAATGGGTTACATTTGTATTTTATTTCAATAAACCTTTGCTTGGTAACAAATAGGAATATTCTTTACTAAATACTCGTATTAGATTACTATAAGTATTTAGTATTTCCTAACTTAATGAAAGTAGCAGTGACCCAAAATACAACAGATTTCAGATATTGCACAATAAGTAACAATAAAACTTATTGCAATGTTTTAAATTTAGTTTTAAATAAAGTGAACTAAGACAATGAGGAACACAAGTTATATTTATATGTCCCCTCAGTTTACTTCATTGACACCAACACGCATTATATGCTCGGATAAAACACATTCAGATATTTGACGAATTGTAAGAAAGGCAAATTAATAACTGCTAAGCAACTTAAATCAACGCGTTTCTTTTTGTAAAAGTATATAGTATTTTTCATCAGTTTACTATTAATTTTTTATCAAGAAATAGGGACTATAATGTAAAAAAGGGGGACTCTTAGAGACCAGCATTAAAAAAAGGGACTTTTAGGGAGCAACTCTGTGTTCTTTTCACTGTCAAAGCCATATTGTGTTTGTTCCTTTAATATGATTCTATCCATATTTTCTGTACCTTTTTCCAAATATAACAAACTAAATGTAAATAATGGAACCAGCCTGGAAAGAGTTTGAACTTGATTAAAACAAGTAAATTTTCTCTTTAAACAATCATTACCGTTCTTGTTGACCAGTAGAGATTGGAAGGTTTAATTCCTACAATACTTGGTAAAATTAAAAATAAAAACATTACTTAAATATAAATGTGAAAGCCAGGACTTAAAATAACAGTTTTATGCATATGTTAAAGGGAAAGGAACCAAAAAGGGAGTCCGTTATCTGAATACTTTAATTCCGGAGGAACAATGATATAGTAGCTGATGTAAAGAAGGTGTGGGTATCAATATCTTTTCAACAGTAAGTAGATGATGTGTTCGGAAAATAAAATTTTAAATCCAATAGAAACTATAGCCAAAAATTATACCCATATTCCTGTAAGCTTCCTTTTTACCACTATCATGACAAATGAAATTATTCAAAATTTAGGGAGAATAGTAAAATAAACTTAAGGGTGCACAAAAAATCAAAATAGATGTTTATAGAGAATTGAAGCATTTCAGTATCAAAGGTGCTAAGTGCCAAAATACCAAAATTGAGTTATTACCAATAAAAGGTGCTATGTGTAATTGTTAATGAAATGTCAATGGTGCACAGTACTATGCCATTTAAAAGTAGTTAAAAAAAAGAGCAGTATGTGTGTGCTAAATCTAAAAGCCCTTGAAATAACAAAGGTGCCAAGTAGCTAAATTGTTTTGAATAGTTTCACCATTACCTTTTTATGTACTATAAGCTCTTATCTATGTCTTTGATGTTAGATTTAGTTGACTTGATGTTACAAATTAAACTAGCAAATAAGAATAAACTATTATATAAATGAATGAAAGCAATAATAGCCATAGAAGAAGAGAAAAGGGTTCTGACTCCTTTGAATTTGACAAGAAAAAGTTGAAATGTGCAGAAAAAGTTTATGTTATGACATTCAAGAGACAGCAGATAAACTCATAAACTTGAAGAATATTGAAATAACAAATTTCACGCTATTACTCGGTCAGTAAATTTTTAACGTCTCACCTGCTGTTCAGGAATGTATAACTCATAAGGTATAAAACAATTTTACCAGTTGCTGGGTATAAAACTAGGTTTCTTACCTTATATGGTGTTCGAAAGGAAGGTGCTTAGAAATATATTTGGTCCAAAAAGGGATGAGGCTACTGAGGAGTGGAGGAAGTTACATACCCTGTACTCATCACAAGACATTGTTAGGATAGTCAAGTCTTGTAGATTGCAGTGGGCAGGACATGCAGCGGGAATGGGAGAATCTACAGCAGTGTTCAGGATAGTGAGTGGCAAACCTAACGGAAGACCTAGACACAGATGGGAGGATAACATTAGAATGGGCATGAAAGAGATAGGATGTAATGAAGTTGCCTGGATCAAACCAACTCAAGATAGGAATAGGTGGTGTACTTTTGTAAGTGCTGCAATTAACTTCTTTCAGTACTTGGTTTATTAAAGCTTTTAACTCATTTTAAGTTTAAATGAACCTAAGTTCCTAACATTCTTTATCTAGCCTTAATATTTATAAGGGAGCGGACTGTTTTTAATATTTATAAGGGAGCAGACTGTTTTTAATATCTATAAGGGAGAGGACTGTTTTTAATATCTATAAGGGAGTGGACTGTTTTTAATATCTATAAGGGAGCGGACTGTTTTTAATATCTATAAATATCTATAAGGGAGCGGAGTGTTTTTAATATCTATAAGGGAGAGGACTGTTTTTAATATCTATAAGGGAGCGGAGTGTTTTTAATATCTATAAGGGAGCGGAGTGTTTTTAATATTTATAAGGGAGTGGATTGTTTTTAATATCTATAAGGGAGTGGACTGTTTTTAATATTTATAAGGGAGCATACGGTTTTTAATATCTATAAGGGAGCCTGTTTTTAATATCTACAAGGGAGTGGACTGTTTTTAATATCTATAAGGGAGTGGACTGTTTTTAATATCTATAAGGGAGCGGACTGTTTTTAATATCTATAAGAGAGCGGAGTGTTTTTATATCTATAAGGGAGCGGACTGTTTTTAATATTTATAAGGGAGCAGACTGTTTTTAATATTTATAAGGGAGCGGATTGTTTTTAATATCTATAAGGGAGCGGACTGTTTTAATATATATAAGGGAGTGGACTGTTTTTAATATCTATAAGGGAGCGGACTGTTTTTAATATCTATAAGGGAGAGAACAGTTTTTAATATCTATAAGGGAGCGGAGTGTTTTTTATATCTATAAGGGAGCGGATTGTTTTTAATATCTATAAGGGAGCGGACTGTTTTAATATATATAAGGGAGCGGACTGTTTTTAATATCTATAAGGGAGCGGACTGTTTTTAATATCTATAAGGGAGCGGACTGTTTTTAATATCTATAAGGGAGCGGACTGTTTTTAATATCTATAAGGGAGCGGACTGTTTTTAATATCTATAAGGGAGCGGACTGTTTTTAATATCTATAAGGGAGCGGACTGTTTTTAATATCTATAAGGGAGCGGACTGTTTTTAATATCTATAAGGGAGCGGACTGTTTTTAATATCTATAAGGGAGCGGACTGTTTTTAATATCTATAAGGGAGCGGACTGTTTTTAATATCTATAAGGGAGCGGACTGTTTTTAATATCTATAAGGGAGCGGACTGTTTTTAATATCTATAAGGGAGCGGACTGTTTTTAATATCTATAAGGGAGCGGACTGTTTTTAATATCTATAAGGGAGCGGACTGTTTTTAATATCTATAAGGGAGCGGACTGTTTTTAATATCTATAAGGGAGCGGACTGTTTTTAATATCTATAAGGGAGCGGACTGTTTTTAATATCTATAAGGGAGTTGACTGTTTTTAATATGTATTCTTTTATGAAAAGTGCTAAATGCCTTTAAAGATTTATAGTTTAGTTTTGTAATAACTTCCTTTCAAATAACTTATTTTGAGCAATAGCAAATCTGTTTTATAGAAAGGTTCTTCATAAACTTAGAAACTTTTTTTATGTAATATAACAGTTGAATAAAATGTTTTCTTTTAATAGCTCTATTCTTCAATTTTGGCACTTAAAATCTTGTACTTATATTCTTCAATTAAACTTCTCCTTTTGGAGCAGGGTTAATGGATTTATTTGGATTATAATTTTTAGAAGCTAAAAATAACATAACAAAATTACACTAGAGAGTATGAAATGAAAATAATTAATTTTCTCAAAAAGCATCTTCTTTTGTTCTTTATAACATAATATACATGCCAAATAAACAAAATAGCAGCTTGAGGGGCATGGACATATTACATTATCATAATAATAAAAAACTATTTAAAAAAACCAACAGAAATTGTAGCTTCCTATTTCTTTCATGCTTTTAGGTGTTCTATATTATGATAAAGGAAAAGCCCTGAAAATTTAAATAATGTGTAATGTGCAACTTTGTTAATAAGAATGGTGAAGGGGAAAAGTAAGAAATTAAAAGCAAAGTTTACTCTTTTTTTTTCCCTCTCCTCAAATACAAACCCATCTAACTTCCCAGGTTGGCTCTCTATTATATCACATGTATTATATTTTAGTAAATTTACATGGTTTCATAAACACTTAAAAATGAAATATTTTAGTTATTTTTTATACAAATAGTTTACATTTATAATAACAGAGAATAGTTCATATTATATAAATAAATAACTCTGATAAACCAGTGATATGATCTGGATGAATACATTTTTTTTTGTGGTCTTCACATTATTAAATATTATTTTTATAAGTATTTATTAGAAAAATTATTTTTCATCAAATTTTACTATTGTTTGCTATGGTTGAGTTGCTAAACTTTCAGATTTTTTGTTTAGTTAAACTTACATGTTTAAAGAAATTTTCCTAAATTAAAAATGCAACTTAAATACATCATTTTAATAACATAATGTGAAAACTATTTGGAAAATATCATGTTGTTTAAATTTGTAAATAATCTATAATACAATTTTAAAATCGTAAAAAAAAATTATATTATATACACACTTAACTGAATAGCCTATGTTAATTTTATCATTAAAAAAATAAATACAATTTTAAAAAATATGTACCAAAATAAAGTAGTGTAAATTTTAATTGTAATTGAGCAAGTCTAGAACAATACTGTACAAAATATTTTATTGACATAACACTTTTTATACACATTCATTGAGAAATTTCACAAATAAGAGACAAACATGTTCCAAATTTAATTGAAAATATTCACAATATGTACAAGAAAACATAATAAAAAATAAGTACAGTATTTTCCTCTTGTTAAAACAATAATTGTCAGCAGAAAATATTAACCTATAATAAGTCACTATCTTTCCATGGGTGGGAAACACCCAAAACAACAAACTATGCTTATAACCTCCTTCAAGCATATCTGGTAGTACCTCCAGTGAGCCACACACATGTGAACAGCCGTGATGGTGCACACTACTGCTGTTTTGTTCATATAAAATGTACATAATACATACTTCAAGTTCATTTTACATAGACCTTTAGCATTTTTACAATAAGTACTTTTATAAAACCACAATACAATTTCACATCTTTATCAAAGAAGCAAAATGTAATGTTTTTCTAGGTAATTGTTCACTTAACCTAAAATATATTTAAAAATAGCATTTCTTGACCAAGTCTTAATCAATCAATTTTGCTGGTATCGGTTTTTCAAAGCGATCCCGGTCCCAATTAGCTTGAATAATCAGGGTTCTACTGTACATTATACACGCCTTGCGCGCAAGTGATGTACATTCAATAGCACATGTTTCTCCAAATATGTGAAAGAATAGACAATAATAGTCAACAGCCTTTCAGACATATAAGATGAGTAAGCAAGTTAACAGTTAAGTCTTGTATTTATTCTTGCCTTCTATAATATTATTATTTATTTCTACACAGCTCAAATGTAACTAAACTTAAAGTTATTTTAAGATTAAATAACACAAAAAGTAATACATTTTTAAATATTTGCATAAGGATTAGGTACATTAGTCCCATGGCTTCTTTGGTGCTGTCTGACAGCTTTAAAAAGTATACCAGACCAAATTACATATCCCTGCGCCAAACCAGATGATCTGCAAAACATGTGTTTAGCAGATGTCCCTTCTGAAAGTCAAAATGTAGGTATATACCTAAATGTGGACTGTCAGAAGTCAGCTGTGAACTGTCAGTCAGCACCAAAGAAGCCATGGGGCTACTGTATCTGTGAATACACACATTTAAAGCTTTGAGTTGAACTTTTTATAAACTCAAGGCGATAGTTTGATAGCGTTATAGACTTAGTAATTTCAAACAAACTGTAAAGAGTATTTCTGTGCCGTTTTATGTCTCTGCCGATGGCTGACTTATTGCTTACTTATATCTATTCTTGTCTGGATGTTGTTTGTAATATGTGACAAGCATGAAGTGGATATGAAAGTATATTGTGTATTGTAAATGTCAACAAGGGATCAAACTGATTGTTAAAGGGATTGGGTAGAAGGCATGAATAAAGAAGGTAAAAAAAAGGAGTTTCCTTTTTGAGCTGGTAGAACTTAGTGCAAGACTGTATCAAGTACATTTTGGTACATAAGTTACAGAGTACATCTTAAAAACTGCTGGTGATGTTTCTTGATTGCCAAGGAGTTGATAAAAGGTTTTTAGTATTAAATTGAATGTTGATTAATTTTTCTGTCAATAATAATAAGAATATTATAATAATTTTATTATTAAGACTCAGACATTTATGAGATTAAAAATGGTGAAAGATACATGCAACAAGTATACACCTAACAATACCAATGTGTGACCTAAAAATTTATGTTAATAATAATGAATATTATTAAAAATATGCCTCGAATCAAAGAAGTAACTTGCAGTAAAATAAATCAGACTGAAAAATCTTTAATAATTGTTGATCTGATAAATTTTTTGGAGCTTATCAATATTAATCAATAATACATACGTTAAAAGAACAATATTCATCCATTAGTACTAACATACTGTTCACCAAACTCTTTCACAGAACTTTTCAAATTCACACTTTAATTCCCTACATTTTGAGATGCGTAAAATCTGAACGGGTAAAATTTACATTGAACAGATTTTGTATTTCGCTGAATGACTAAGTTACAAAATCACAGAAAAATTCTAAAGATAACCAGTAGAGCAGAACAATAATTGAGTGGGGTGAGGTGGAACAACTTCTTTTACAAGAGCTAAGCTACCTTAGTTCTTATTACCTGGGTTTCTCCAGACAAAGTAATTCTTTATCAGGTATAAACTACTTTAAGTTGTCAAGATTAGTGAATCTGTTTTGTGCTGTAAAATATTCACACAATAATTACAGCAATATAAAATGCTAAGTAAAAATTGTGTTTGAAAGAAAATAGAAATATGGCCTAAAATTGAAAGCTGCTCAAAATGTTTATAGTAATTCTTTAAGCATTAAACTCAAAGTGAAACAAAAAATATGGTATGACATAAACATCCAAGCCCTATTTGTTATGATTTATTTTAAAATTCAAAAATATGTTCTTTTGATTATAGTATTATGAATACTATTTTAATTTCAAATCTAATTTTTACTAAAAATATAAGAGTCTAAACTTGGTAAGTAGAATTTTATTTTCTTGATTACATTCTAAAATTATATATTTATTTAATTCAATATTGACTCAAATAAATAAATTTGAGCTCACGGAGCCATATATATGTGCAAACAGGCAGAGACGCACGCACACACATGCACTAAATTAACAGAAAATATCCTTAATTCATATTTAAATAAATGATGCTCATGTTTTACAAACTAGCTATAAAATAATGACAAAGATTACAAATGATTTATCTGATTTTTTCAAGCAATATATTATAATATAATAACATAATAAAAATGGAATGTAATACAATGAGAATATTAACAAATACTAAACATACCTTTAGCTTATTCAATGAACTGACATTTTAAAACACGAGAAAAATAATAAAAAATAAATAAAATAGTCTACCAGTATAACATGACAAATATATTCTTGAGAATGAGAGAAATAATTGTGAGTAGGATGTGTTTTTAGATTTTCTACTATAGTCTAATATTGGCAAAAAAAAAGTCTAAAATATTGTCTAATTGTGTTGTTCATGATTAACTTAAGTGATATTACCCACATAAGCAGGCATATAAATTAGGATTTAATCTCAATCAGGAGTACTGAAGGTTTTTTCTCATTTTATATCCACACAAATGTAAGTACATTTCCTCTAAAATTATACCTTCCTCATTCCTAACCCATTGCTGTAAATATGCAAATAGTCTGGTTATGTAGTAAGACACACACAAAATGTGTGTTTGTAATTAAAGTTTATTTAGTTATATCCAAAACTATATACAGTAAATCCTCTTATAACGTTGTGTTATGTTCCTGAGAAACGCAACTTTATAGAAAACAACTAATTAAACACTTAGCTGAATGTATGAATGTTATAACAAATGAAACTTTTTTAACATTTGGCTAATATTTGTATTTCTTATTATTCTGTTATGTTTATATTTTCTCTTATATTAATAATTTTTCCAGGGTCTGAACGACAAACATATTCATTCACCAAAGAAGATGAGGAAAACGGAGCCGGCCACAGGCTGGAAACATATGATGATGATGATGATGATGATGATGATGATGATGATGACGATGATGATGACATTCACAAAACTATAAAATATTGGTATTAAGGTTTGTAGCTATAATAAATATTTATAATAATTACTTATAAGACTAATTTGATTCTTACTTCCGAGATGCTTAAAATATACAACTAAAAAACTCATTCTTTTCATGCAAAGACAAGTATTTTATTCATGTTGGTAAATTAAGTTGTGATGTAAGTTTTCCAGTGGAATTTAAATTAAATCACGTTAACTCAAATCAATGAGTGAAATATCTACATACATTTAAGTTACTATATTACTGCACTAGTATCTAACTTATAATATAAAACAATTTTTGATATATTATATTTTTAAACAAATTGTGCTTATTACTAAAATATCAATAAATAATATTTACAAAAATAACTCCATATACAGTAAACTGAAGCCGAGGAAAAAGTTAGGAAGGTTCTGACATCATTCAAAATAATTTAAAGGGTTACATAATTTATACTAATATTTGGAAGAAGGTACAGGAAAGGTGGATAGAAACATTTAAAAGGGGGACAAACACAATATGGCCATTATATTGAAAAGAAGAACACAGTTTCACACTTTACACTGCTGCCAATGGACAAAGAGGTAATGGATGTCTCTTAAAGAAAATAGATCGTCACCGCCCAATCCCCCGACCTAGGTTTCATTCTATCGGAACTCATCAGGGAGGATTGTGAAATGCGCAACGCAACTTCCTAAAAGAGAAAACCAAAGAACACAAAAGAGGAAAAAAAGGAAAATGGTAAAGAATAATAGAACACATAGATAGGAACAAATAAATAAAAGGTGTAACAAAAAGGACAAACACAGGAAAAGGACATGGATGAGTTATATAATTTATACTAAGTAATTAGAAACTAGAACATTTTTTTTCCAAAATATCTGTCAACAACACAATGCTCATTAAACATTTGTTTATTATTTATGTGATGTAGATAGACCACAAAGTGATATTTTTCAAATCTGTTATTGAATAAAATAAATAGGGCTCTGCGATTACTCGTATCCCAAGCTCGCCGCTTAGGCTCGAGATCGAGTTCAAAAGTTTGGTAGGCTTGTAATTTTCAAGCTTCCTCTTGATGTACTTATAAAGCAATTTTTAAAACACAATAGTAAGCATAGTCTGTTTAATTGAGATATAATTATAATTGATTCAGTTGCTTAACAAATGGTTAAAAATTAATTTCAATTTTCACATTAATAATGTGATAGAGCTTTAAAACCACTGTCGACATTAAATTTATTCAATATTGTCGTCCATTTTGAATTATACTTGATTGAAGTTGTTTTCTTGTATTGCCATGACAAAGCAATGAAAATAAAAATAGCTAAGAAGATTAATAAATAAATGAATGATTCTTTTTACTATTTTTACCTGGTCTCTTTCTAAAATAATAATTTATGTTAAATTAAAAATATCTTATATTATATGTTTTCAAACTTAAGATATTTAAAACTTGTATTAATATGTTTAGCTACAAAACTAGCTCTAGTTTAGTAGCAATTTATTTATAGAATTATGTTGGTTAACCTGTTTAAAATCAATGTTGATCTTATTTTTTGCATACAAATTTTACCAAACTTATTTATATAAAAAAAGCATTTACTATTTCATATTGCTTGCTAGAAATATTATTTTAGTAATATTATTTTTAATTTTAAAGTCTCAGAATCAACTTTTATAAGGATTAAAAGTTGAATTGAAATAAATTTCTCAATAAAATAATGTCTAACAAGAGTCCGTACAACGCGCATCTGCAACTGCGCATAAAAGAAAGGAAATGGAACAGAAGGCATGATGGCGTGATAATGCACGATTACACTAAGGAATAATAAAAAAAATATGAAACACTTCAAATTTCTTTGTTTATGATTCTTACATTTTCTTATAGGGTAAATTAAGTTACTGAAGCATATTTTGAGGAAATATTAGCTTATTAAAACGTCTATTTTATTAACTTTTTATCAAGACAGTATAGAAACACACTACAATAATGTAAAGTGATGGTGAAGGAAGCCAACCTTAAAGGATAGTTATGTTAGGCCTAGAGATAAACAAACACACTTCTCTATTTCTTCTTACACTCCCCAATTCTTCAAATTTCCACAGTTGCACATTGTTTTGAATTTTCGGAAATATTTATTTTTCATATGAAGAGGACATTAATGAAAGAGTAATATTCCTGAAAATTCAAACTAATGCGCAACTGTGGAAGTTTTAAAGAAGTGGGAAGTGTAAAAGTGTAAGAAGACATGAAGAGAGAAGTGTGTTTGTTCCTAACTATCCTTTCAGGTTGGCTTCCTTCACCATCACTTACCTTACATCACTGTACAGTGTTTCTACACGACTGTGAAACCATTTTAATAATTTTTTATTAGATTTTTATTTGAGTGTTGTTTATTTTTTAAATTGTGTTTTATAATTGTTATTTCTAAGTTAAAAACCGATATTTAGATTGTTTAACTTTTTTTTCAAAAGTATTTACTCTTTATAAAAATGAATGTCATTTATATTTTAAGAACATGTGTTTTAATATACTTAAACATTTTAAAATTATTAATATACTCGAACTTAGGAGCTTTCAAAAATACTCGACTTAAGTTTGACTTGGATGAAAAAACCCAAGCTTGCAGACCCCTAAAAATAAAACAATAAAAAATTCTAGAGAAGTGTTACTTAACATAATACTTATTGCATTAAATTCTCATATAATTGAAAGGAGAAGTACATTCATTTTATAAATTAAAATTAGAATCTCACCACAAGGAGTAGTTTATCGTTAATAATTGCAAATAATAAAATGTGAAGCAAAAATATCAATCTTTTGAAGGGAGGATTTGAGCTGGAAATCTCAATTTACAATTTTTCATAAAAATAGAGAGTTAAAAATATCCGTTTGCTGGGTAGTTTTCACCGCTGAAATCCGAGGAAGTCTGTGAGGTGATCATTCCAGTCGAGCAGCCACTGCATCAACGGCGTCGGTTTCTTGTTGGAAGTCCCGGCGGGCTCCCCCGGCATGTATTCCTCGCCGCGAACACAAAAGTAGCTGCGGATGGGACTACGACACATGGGGCATCGGTCCACCTTGATGAAACAACTGGCACAAATGCAGGTGTGTCTACATGGCAGTAAGGCCCGTGACAAGGGGAAGTACTGGCACACCACGCACAGTTGTTCCTCTTGGGACAACTGAGGGACTGCGGCGGTGTTTGATTCATCCTCGTACGAGATCCCGGTCGCGAGGTACAATTGCTGCAATAACAGACCAAGCGTGAAGCGTTCTTAAGTCCTAGCTGTATGGTGAGCAGAACGCCACAACACTTAACACTTAATAGCAATATAGTGAGCAGCATGCTAAAAAACTTACACTTTAAGGATGTTCACGTTCAAGTTCCTTAAATCGTGGATTTGAATAGCACATTAATCTTTTATATTTTGATTAAATTTGAGTAAAGAATTCAATATAATTCAATAGATTGATGAAACTAATAAATTATTAACAGTGAACCATAAACAAGTTTCTAAAATGTCATTGTGAATCAGTAAAAGTGAATGATATTAATTTTCTTATATAAATTAGATAAAAAACATTGAGTAAAAACACATTAAAATGTGAGTCATATCACAACATACACATTGAAAATATAACACATTAAAAGTTAACATGAATTCATATATTGGAAAATCGTTAAACTTGGTATAATGTTAAATGAAGATATTATTAAGATTGAATAATTATAATAAGATTAACTGTAAGAACTGACAATTGATAATGTAATAAAAAAAAATGCGTGCTGATACTTATTGAGCTAATGTTTGACTGAATGTGTTATGATATTTAATCATATTAGGTCTGCCCAGGGGAGTGTATGAGAGTGACTTCCAATAATCTGAGAGAATATATGGTCATCTCGTGAATGTGGGGAATGCCAGGCCTCCACCGTGGTCCGGATCCCACGTTAAACTGTAGGTCTTCCATTTCATCTCACAATCACCCTACCATTACACATTAGCGTAAGTGCGTATAACCTGAAGAGGTAGTAAGACGCGGTGCTAATAATAATAATAATAATAATAATAAATAATAATAATATATGGTTGATGTGAAAATTAAAGAGGAACCTTTCTACACCAGCCACAGCAGTGACCCTTTTTTTTTACAACAATGCTGTGTTTGGGTGCCCATTTATTGAGAATTAACTATTTAGAAAATGGCTGACTTTGACCTTTGAGGATGAGGTTTGAATGGGGGTATTTTTTACAACAATGTAATTTTTACTTCTAAATCCAAGCGTATATCAAACAATTTCCATTAATGTGAGAAAATAAAATTATTTTATTTGTCCTGTTGATTCTATAAACAAAAAAATACGATGGATGTTTTCACAGTTTTCATCTTATTTTAAAGGAAGTAGATGATACTAAATCAATAGTTTATTTTAGTAGCATGTCTAAGTTCAGGTTATACACACATGTACGTATTTTGTTAATGTGTTAGGGATGAGAAAGGTTGAATTTTGAAGGGAAATGTACCTGAATCTGCATGGAGGTATAGTGGAAAATCACCTTCCCTACACCCGGCCTGAGATTCGAAACCTAATCTTCCTGTTATAGGCAGTCAAGTGTATTGCAGGAGTGATGCCTTAGACCAAGCGCAACCGAAGCAGATCAATTAGTAGAAATAAGGGTGCATTTTATTGCTTGTGAAATTGTTAACGAAACTTAACTGAGAGATTATAGATATACTACAAAACCAATAACAGTTTCTAGACTATCAGAATGAAAACTCGGGGCCAGCTATAGGGTTGGGAACAAATTAGGCAAAAGGGGGACAAAAATGAGAGAAAGTTATTTTATTTTTAAAATCTATTTACTATCCTTGAAGTAAGGATAGTTCATGTCAAAAAGAGGTAATCCTTCAAAATGATGCATTTAGAATAGCAATCATATTTCTTAAAAATATATTTTGCTTAGTAAATACTATGATTTGGCTTTTAACGTGAGCATGTAGCTTTCATAATAGGTTTTTAATTTTAATTATATATAAAATATTAAAAATATTAAATGTTATCTTTATAAGATGCCTGCATATGAGAAGTATACATTTGTACATAATATCAAAGATGTGATTCGAGGTTTCCCTTGGCAAGATTATATAATTTTAGTTTTAAAATTCAATGATTCAACGATCTTGAGTAGCTGAAGAAAATATCAAAAACAATCGATTCGAAAAAAAATATTGTGTTATGTTTTACATTACAGTATATTAAAAAATAAAATAAAAAGTTACTTTTGAATAGTGATAGGTAATTAGACTAATCAATAATTGATAAAACACAGTAGAATTTGAATTTATAACTTTAATCAATTAGATTTCGAGTTTAAAAGAGTTAAAATTGTCCCACATTTTAATTTTTAATGTCTTGAGAGAGGAGGATGTTTCATCAAAATGTTTATGACGAGTGTTGTACACACCTTGAGACAGGAAAGCTGCCCATTGGCCTGCTTCAGGTATTGCGCCAGTATGCTGGTAGGTAAAGTGCACACCAAGTCTTTGATGTGGATCACATTTATAAGCGCCACCTGTACACAAGTGGGACCATTTATCATTTAACTACTATTTATATTCTCTATTATGTTGACCATTTTTTCCAAGATTTGGTTTTGAATTTGAATTCAAGATACAAATTTACAAATGTTAGAGTCAAACCAAATATAAGCATTAAAAGTGTTTTATTTTTATTTTACTCGTGGTTAACACCTTAATTAAGAAACAAGGATGAGTAAGATAATTTAGATTATGTGCAGCCTCTTTAACATGGAGAAGGGGTGGGAAAACCTAGTTAAGAATATGAAATTTTATTATAAATTATATTTATTTGTCTTTTTATAAAATTCTCAACACAAGTTGATGGTTATTAGTGCCTGGAACTAAACTAAGAATTTACTCAAATAAATTACGAATTACCCGTTTTAAAACCATGGGAAGACTATGAAATTCAACAACACCAAGATCTAAATCAATCGTCTCTTATATGTGGCAGGGCCAACATTTTCGATTAGGGATGGGCTTTTTAGAACACCAAATTCTCAAATCTACATGCATATTTGAGATTCGAGGATTAAAAAAAGCTCAGATTTGAGATTAAAAAGAAACTTGGATTGGAAACGAAGAAAAAAATATTCATACCAATATTGATTATGCTAATCATTTTCTAGGATTCGAATTAGGGAACTGTAGGTAAAATAATGATTAATATGTTAGAAAATGTGTATTCGATCTACCTTTACTTTTTATTTAAGTAATCTTGTCTACTGAAGCCAAAGATTATAAAGGTTAACAAATTCATCAACAATAAAATTAATATTAAAATGTTTGCAATTACTAAATAGAAGGCTGTGGAGTAGATATTTTTTACTCCAAATTGAGTTTGAAAATAGTTTGATTGGAGTTGGAGTAATAAAGAGCAATATTTTTCCTTCACATATATCGTGGTGTTGAATTTCTTCAATAGATATATACATAATAAACACAAATATTTTTAAGAGTGATAATTAGACCAAAGGAAATATAGGAACCTTGTTTGCTAAGAAAGAATATAATAAAATTGAATCAAATTAATTAAACTTAAAATTTTAAAAATAAAATTGAAAATTTTGAGTTAATGAATTTTTCAAGTTTTGAGGAAAATGTTTGAGTCTAGTCCCAATAATTATTAAAAATTAACATCTATGATTATTTGTCCACCACTAGTTAAACAATGGTCAATCTTTCATTGCCGGTACAAAGTCGCAAGATAACTTGTAAGAAACCCATTCATTTTTTTTGGACATATCAAATAGTGATCAGAAAATATTATTTAGGAGAAAACTAATTCGGTGTTTAAGAAAAGTGTGTGCTTAGTTAGGGAAGTAACATGTCAATTGTCTTCAAACAATCAAATGAATTTTGAGTAAAAAATTAATCTTAAAATAATATCCAACATATGTATACAATAATCTAATAGATTTTCTACAGTGCAAAAAGGCCCAGTTAGCCAATAATGGAATATGTGTACCGTCTCATCAGGGTGTGTGGAACCCTGGTCGGTCCGCACCAGGAAGATGACCAGGGGATAGCAGAGTCGGGGTGGGGTCCCCAGATCCAGGGCTTGTTGGGGTAGGAACACTGTGAGCAGCTTGTCCCCATGGGGCTCTTTACTGAGAAAAACAAATCAACGAGTAAACCACACATGTTACTATGTGAGGGTTCTGATAGACAAGACAATAATGCACTCGTTTTTTACTACCTCCTGGGGGCAAGGTATGTGTATATATTCTACTGTGTCTTACAATATGTTCAGGTTATTCACATTCATTATTAATTACTATTAACACCTAACACACACACATCAGGGCTGTACCTATGTCTTGTTTTTTTGCAAGGGATATCTCAATTTCATGGTTGTCAAATGAAGAATAAATAAAACAATAAAACACCACTTAAATACAATTTCTGGTTGGAGTGTAATCAATACTTCTTTATAAGCTGAAGTCATTGACAAAAGTTATCACTATGAAAAAAATTTGTAATGGCCATTTAGATATTTCCTGTAAGGTCATGAGGTCTCATTGCCGTTACTATTAGGAAAAATTCCTAAAACATGCACAAGAAAAACACATTTGCTGGGAAAAAAAAGAAGGATATTTTGAAGCAGGTTCTTATAGAACCTGTTTAGAAACCTGAAGTCCTACTACGAGACTGAGGTAAAAGATATTTTTATTTCTTAAGTCAAGATCATAAAACAAGAATCACAATAAAGGAATGAGTATAGGCGTGAGAGATTACAAAACAAGCCCCAAGATTTAATGTTTAGTAGAATGTGACCTTTATTTTTATTTTGAAACATAAATTCATGGCATAAAACCACGTAAATATGCAAATTATGCATATCTTTTTTTACTTCTGTAATTTAAAGAATATAAGAAAAATAATTGAATTAAACTAGAAAATTATAACATGTAGTGTAATCTTATGAAACAAGCCCATAATCACCTTTGATAGATTAACAAATAATATATTACACAAATTTCATTTAAAGGCATGTTAAAAGTGAAGATATTTTAAAAGCGTAAGAAATTATTATTATTAGGAAAAAAAATTGCTTGTAATTACAGTCATCTTATTTTGTATGATCATGTTAATGTGATATAAAGCCAAAATTAAAATATTGTAAGAAAGAAAAATAAATTGTAGAGAACTCCGCACGGACTTTTTTGCTCTATTGTTTAAAAATGGAGATATTTACTCAAAACTCGTAATATATGTGAAACTAAATAATATACACTAGCAAACCCAAGCATAAATTGCACTATATTTATGTAAAACATTTTTTTGAGTCTAAGTTTTAAATTTTATTTTTAAATAGTTAATGTCCTCATTTGTATGTTTGTATGGATGCTCAAGGGTCAACACTTCGTATTAAAATGTTTGACATTTTATTAGGTGTTGCACATCTTCATATCACATTGCTATGAAATTCCTCATTTACAAATTTTGACCAATTAAAATATAAATATTGACTATTGAGTCTAAAATGAAGATAGATCATTGTTATACAAACATTTATCCTAAGAGGTTTAAGGAAAAGGAACATAAACTTTTAGAGACATACTTATATTTAATTACTCTATGGAATTGTAGAATTATTGCGTTAAAACTCAAGTAGTGTCTCTTTACAACTAAAGTTCACAAAATTGTATTAATATATTTGCCAATATATAAGAAACTGTTAGTTTTATAAAAATATATTTCATTTAAATTTTTTTAATTTTTAATAGTACTACAATTTTGCAATGATAAGTTATTTACTATCTCAAATAGTTGCGGAGATACGGGAATTTTCACTGAAAAGTACCCTTAAAGTCATTTTCGTGAGAAAATGAAAATAGTCAGTTCATTGATAATCTTAATCAACCAGGGTTTTTACAAACATATGAAACATAAATTTAAGGACTTTTTAAGGAATAAAACTGTTATTTCTCGTGCTCACAAAAGCTAAACACGTCAATAGAAAAAGGACTTATAAACCGTAGAGAATTTTAAATAGATGGAAAACAATAACTTTTCTGTAAATTTAATAAACAGAGAGGACTATAAAAATAGAAATCTAACTTTATTGTTACTTACTTCACTCTCCTTGGTTTATTGGTTAGTGTAATCATTCTAGATTCAGTATATATTGTAGTATAGCTAGAACAGGAATTTAAGCGCTAAGGTGGATGGGGAGATGAACTAATAGCTATCACCAGGCATTTTAGTGCAAAACTGTAATTATAAGTGCTTAAAGTGTTAATAGGTAGTCAGAGATATTAAAAGAATTATTACAAATGACGGACGGCTTTAGAGCAACTTATAAAAAAATGGTGAATGCACATGAATTAAGATTTTTAAATGTAGGAAATTAAAGAAAACATTGTCTTTCATCAACAGTAACGCTAATGCGTTTGTAAGAGAAGTTAACACAGTATGTATCCCCTTGCCCGTATAGAGATCCCAACCCATGGGTGTGACTATCTCTAAGCTAGATATTTCACACTTCGGTGCATCTTAAATTGCAGTCTTTACAGACATTCTTCACAACCCTTTCAAAAATAAATATAGAAATATTGAAATTCCAGGACTTTTCCAGGCCTTGAACAAAGACCCCTTAAATTCCAGGTCTTTCAAGGACCGTATGAACCCTGATCAACACCTAGATAAGAATTTTAATCAAAATCGTTGGAGCCGATTTTTTTCTCTTTTCACCATTTACTAAACTACTGTTCATTTTAAGTTCAAACAGACGCACGGAATAACAAGTACAACTTTTTAGGGTTCGGGGGATCAGGAGACGTCGACATCCATCAACATTTCAGGTTAGATTTTTTATTACGGTCGCAATACTTACTTTTTGTGTTCGAGAAGTTAAAAAATATAAATATTTTTGTATAGCTTGAAAGTTATTGGTTTTATAAAAATATGCTTCAAATAAAATATTTGTATTATAAATAGATGATAAGTAATTTCATATCTCAAATAGTTTAGGAGATATTATAAAAAAAAGAGTTGATTTACGCATCAGACCAGAGTCATTTTGCCAATAAATGAAATTTAATCAAAATCGTTAAGAGCCGATTTTGAGAAAATTGACTTTTTCTCTTTTTGCCCTTTAGTAAACTACCTTTAGTTTTAGGGTTAAATATCCAGTGCCAAAAACCCCTCGAGGCAACCCTATGTAAACCCTAGATACCAAATTTTAGCCAGATCGGTAAAATAGTTTAGGCTCTAGATGGAGGTATAGATAGACAGACCGACAGACAAATGGAAATTCAAAACCCACTTTTTCGGATTCAGGGGTCATGCATGAAACGTCTAAATTCATCAAATCTCGAGTTATATTTTTTTGATGATCACAATACTTTCTCTACCTGTAAGATAGCGAGAAAGTAAAAGGAATATTATTTAGATAAAGAAAAATCTAAGTGGAATGAAGTTTAGAATAACAGCAACTGTATTAGCACGGGGCAGAGAAGATGGGAAAACATATATATATATATATTTTACAGCATTCCGGATTCAAACTCGGATTCTGCAGTCAATGGCGACATAGTGCGATATATTATGCCTTAAACCACATAGCCAACTCCACTATTAAAACAAGGGTTGCTACACATCATGTACACATAATTGAACCGTCAAACTTTTTACAAATCCATCAGAGAATGAATGATCTGTGCCACTTGGCAATAGGAGAGTGACAAGCCGACTGCAGCACTTTTGATGGCACGAGCTGTGCCACTTGGCAATAGGAGCGTGACAAGTCGACTGCAGCACTTCTGATGGCACGAGATGTGCCACTTGGCAATAGGAGTGGGACAAGCCGACTGCAGCACTTCTGATGGCACGAGCTGTGCCACTTGGCAATAGGAGTGGGACAAGCCGACTGCAGCACTTCTGATGGCACAAGCTGTGCTATTTGGCAATAGGAGTGGGACAAGCCGACTGCAGCACTTTTGATGGCACGAGCTGTGCCACTTGGCAATAGGAGTGGGACAAGCCGACTGCAGCACTTCTGATGGCACGAGCTGATTGAGCGGAACTCGACTTATGAAAGAAAGGCTATTTAGTACATATACAGCGCAGTGTTTGTTAATGCAAATTAAAGATAAACTAGATCAAGATAAAATAATGAACATGTCTGGAAAAGTAGGTGCTATATATGACTACATGAATTATGAGAGACATAAAATCTCTCGCTCTTTATTTTACTACAGCCCGGACCCTTTGTGGCTAAGGAGTCACTTATCTCTATCCAGTCCACCTCATTACATCCTATCTCTTTCAAGTCTATTCTAATGTTATCCTCCCATCTGTGTATGGGCATAATCCGGGGGGAGGGGGGGGGAAGAGCAGCTCCCCCCCCCGCCCTAATCAAGTAAATAAATAAAAATAAAATGTATGCAGGTAAAGTTCAGTGTGGACATGGCCAGTGAATCAGATGGCAATGAAAGGAGAATGTCTCGACGGACTATGCTTACTGAGTGTGCATAGCGAAATTACTGTACATTGGGAAAAAAGGGGGGAGGGGGAGATTTGAGAAGGAAGTGATAAAAAGTTTTTCAGCAAATCCAAGAAAACTTTTTCAGTTTAAGATTTTTTTTGATAAGAGGTTCTTTGTAATTTTTCATCCAAGAAAACTAGTCTTCGGTTAGATCTTTCTGTAATTTTGCACAAAAAAACTTGATTCAGTTTAGATTTTTTTATATAAGATGAAAAAAAAAGGTGTGTTCTTTGTAATTTTGCAAAATATACTCTCTAACTGCATGAAAGGAACTCCCGAAGTTAATTTTTTATGTAACTTCCTAGTTACCTGCTTTGGCAGTCATGTGATCTAACGAGCTAATCTCCTGTTGGACTAGACTGCCAAAGACAGGGAGATTAGAGTCTGATCTCGGTCGGGTGCACTGAGGGTGGTTTTACACACTCCTTCTACACAAATGTGGATGCACTTTCTCTAAATTAATCCCTTCTAATCCCTAATAACCCATTAGTGTAATTAGTCCATAGGCGTATAACCTGAACAGGTAGTAAAACACAATGCTAAAAAAAATCCTAGTTTTCAAATGACTAGAGATTTTACCAGATTTTTCTGAGCACTTGCATGGGCGTAGCCAGGGTGGGGCAGCGAAGGGCGCTTGCCCCCTTAAATTTCTGGAAATTAAAGCAAAGGTAAGGTTGTTATGTTGCTTTCTTTTTTTAGTACTGCATTAGGGGTTGACCATAAAGTTGCCCTCCCCCTTCGCTAGAAAAAATCCTGCCTATGCCCTTGCTGATCTGTGTTTGCCAGTTAAAACCCTTTAATCAAAATACATAATTATTGCCGTTGTCCATGCCATATTAAAAATTAAATTTAAATAGTTGAGGTGATTAATTTATTAGTTTAGAAAACATCCTATGAAAGATAGTAGTAGTGAGCATTTAAATCTGACTAAAGATATGACTTATACACTATTTGTTATATACATACTATTAAAATAAATAGTCAAAAATATATTCAATATAGAAAGATGTTATAAGACTCATTAAATAGAGAGTCAAAGGGTATTCTACTTGTAAAATCTGAATAGAAATGAAAATTAGAGTTTTATCAAAAGGTATGAGATTTATTGTTTATATTATGTATAATGAAAGATAAAAGTAACATAAAAAGTTTAAACATGTATTGAAGTGGTGATGTTAAAAACAAACTAGAGAAAGAAAAGATAATAAAAAATGTGACAGTACTTACTATACAGATTAAATTATTATTATTATTATTATTATTATTAGCACCGCGTCTTACTACCCGTTCGGGTTATACGCACTTACACTAATGTGTAATGGTAGGGTGATTGTGAGATGAAATGAAGGACCTACAGTCTAACGTGGAATCCGAACCACGGTGGAGGCCTGGCATTCCCCACATTCACAAGATGTCTTGTCAGAGGTGAAGGAAGGGTTTGGTAATCAGATAAATCTTTGCCGGGACCGAGGATTAAACCCCGGCCGCCAGCATAGAAGTCCTTACCCCTAGACCACAGGTCACCGACTATGTTTTTAATTAAAAAGTCTTTGCCTTGTTGATGAAATGAGTCTCTTGCTCCTTGAAGTAATTTCATCAACAAGGATAAAACTTTTAATTTTGGTTTTTAAATTTATTTATTGTTTATATTTATAGTTGTAACAAAGTTACAGTCGCTATAGACATATTCATGAATGTAGCCCAGTGGTTGGTTCTCATCCTTTGTTTGTTTAAGGCACACACTCATTTGTTGGAAACCCTCTTTGCGGCACACTGAACGTGCAAGTTGGTGACACTATGGAACGCTCAGGCACACACATGTGCAGAGTGTCTTCTCTCAGTTGAACAGGAAATTCGTATGTGGTTTGTCCCTCCATTTGACTACGAATTGAAATTTTGCGTAGTAAGCAACACAGTTTTAATTAATTACTTAACTTTTTGAAATTATCTAAATTAAATATTTCGAGAATTATTCTATTAATTCTTTAAAAAGAGTTATATTGAATAAAACCAATTTTATTTATTTTTAAACAATAATAACAACATTGAGAATTTCACAACACGCCTAGTGAGCTATGCAGCAAATTGGTGTGCCACGGCATAACCTTTGAGAACCACTCCAACAACTCCAAGACTGTCATCTTATAAGTCATCATTCTTTTTGTTGCAGAGATTTTATCTCAATTTTATAATTACTTCATCTCTATAATTTCCAAGTTATTAAATTTGTATTCAATTCTTATCTCAAGTGTTTGACTAGGTTAATCAGTATTAATTACCACTCTGAGGATTTATTGTCTTTTTAGACATACTATATCATTTTTACACACTTTTTCTTTTTCTTTAATTTGTATAGTAAGAGTCAGTAATACCACCATTTTCAATTATCTTTTTTCCCTAGTTTGTATTTAACATCACTAATTTAATACATGTCGACTTTTTATGTTACTCTTATCTTTTAAATAAATATACCAATATTTTGTAAACTTTAATCAAACTTTAATCTTCATTAAATTCAGATTTTACAATTACATAACCTTTTGAAACTTTATTTATCAATTCTTAATCATTTTATGTTTCTCTTATATTGAACATATTTTTAGTGAAATGGTTTTAATAATTTGTATACAACCAATAGTGAACAAGTGATATCCTTAGTAAGTTATTACTTCAGTTCCTGTAAGGGATACCTGGTGGAGATTCCCCTGTGTTGGTAATGACCCCGGAGGAGGGTCCCCTCTTGAACGTGGTTCTTCACCACACTCCAAGACTGCCACAAGAAGAGGTGCAGTTCCCGGATAGACACGCCCCAGAACGCCTGCAGTGTGTACGGCACTTGGCTGGACACCATGCACTGCAGATCTGGAATCGAGGATAAACTTCAGCAACACAAGTAATCACAGCAGATAGGTATACACAAGTTGTAAGGAGAGATCTTTTCCTAAATGACGATACATTTTTTATTCAAATCATTTCAAGAATACAGGGGTGTAAAACATGTTAGTGTATCATATTCTGAAAATTGAAAAATGACACCTGGACACGGGAATCGAACCCGGGACCTTCGGCTTAGTACGCCAAAGCTCTTACCACTGAGCTATCCAGGATTCGTCCCGTGCCCATGGTCATTCTTCACTCATAGTTTAAGGCAGAGTCTAAGATGGACGTGCGGAAGTCGTCAGCTTATAAACATGTGATTATATGAGATCACAGCCATCAGACCACGCAGCCATTAGCGACTCGGTAGTTGGCAATTTAGCAGCCATTCGACAATTATATATATATAATTGTACAGGATCTTGTATATATTCATGAAACAAATAGCCGAAACTATTGTTAATGCATTTTAGTGGGGATATTCCCTCTTAGATGTCATATTCTGAAAATTGAAAAATGACACCTGGACACGGGAATCGAACCCGGGACCTTCGGCTTAGTACGCCAATGCTCTTACCACTGAGCTATCCAGGATTCGTCCCGTGCCCATGGTCATTCTTCACTCATAGTTTAAGGCAGAGTCTAAGATGGACGTGCGGAAGTCGTCAGCTTATAAACATGTGATTATATGAGATCACAGCCATCAGACCACGCAGCCATTAGCGACTCGGTAGTTGGCATTTTTGCAGCCATTCGACAATTATATATATAATTGTACAGGATTGCATATATTAATGAATCAGATAGCCGAAACTATTGTTAATGCATTTTAGTGGGGATAGTCCCCCATGGACACGGGACGAATCCTGGATAGCTCAGTGGTAAGAGCATTGCCGTACTAAGCCAAAGGTCCTGGGTTCGATTCCCGTGTCCAGGTGTCATTTTTCAATTTTCAGAATATGATATCTATGAGGGTCTATCCCCACTAAAATGCATTAACAATAGTTTCGGCTATTTGTTTCATTAATGTTAGTGTATGTTTTAAGCATTCTTAAAGGGAGTGCTGTGTGACATGCAGAGTGATGATATTTCCCTTCAACTAGGTGGTGGCCTGAAGAGGAAAAAAACATAATGGATTGCCTTGACCCATTATGCCAACAGGGTTTGTATATTTATAGATGTATGCAATTTAAAATAAGCTATAAAGTTAAAGAAGACTTACTAGTCCTTCAAATACAATTAATGATTACTAGTACAATATGTTTTAGTACATAAAACTCTGAGAGATCAACCAAGATGACTTTTTTACTTAAATGAGTTCTAAAAAAAGTATGTCACTTCCTTCTAACTCGCCGCCCCCCTCCCTCCACCCACCCTAGTTTTTCTATGAATCTTTTTTAATAATAATAATAATAATAATAATAATAATAATAATAATAATAATAATAAGTTTTAAAATTTGAATTAAAATTGTTTACTAGGAATTAAAAATATATAACAGCTACAAACAAAAAAATGACATTATAATTTACTGGTTATTGTATTTCATATTTTGAGTAAAATATCATTTTCCCGGATTTTTGTTGTGATTTACCAAATTCCCGACTTATTCCCGTTTTTCCCCCGATCACTTCAAATTCCCGGCTAATTCCCGTTTTCCCTGATTTTCCCGGATGGTAGACACCCTGATTGGAGATGCCTTGAATAAACCAACGCGTAGATCAGACCTAATAAAAATGAGAGTATTGTCTGGTGAGAGTATGAGTGTAATTATGGGCGGTGTGTCACATCAGCTATGGAGATTGGCCCAGTGTAAAGTAATGTACATAACTGAGAGAGACTCGCAGTTGTAACAGTGAAAGTTCTTGTACACATGTGTGTTTACTTGTTAGGATGTCGGTAGGCAAATACAACTACCATCAACTGGGTATTACCGGCAGTGAACGAGCCTGGCTCTGAACAAGGAGCCCAAGGTTCGATCCCTGAACGGGTACAATGCAGTTGGTTTTACCCTATTCTCTTTAGACTAAAATTAGTGCACTACTCAGGGGATAGATGTATGATTCAAAATTGCCCAATACAATCTCAGGGTGGATACAAAACGTCTATTAGCCTATATCATTCCCTGACTTTTTTTAGACAACCTATTTTCTAGTTTTCTTAGATGATGATGATGATTTTTACACATATTGTGATCACATTTAAAAAAATCACACAAATACTAAACATAATCCTTTCTATAAGATATTTTTCCAGTATTAAATGCTTTAGGTAGGTATTTACTATTATTAATGGCCGTGTATAATTGTTGTAAGCTCAGGATAGCAGAATATCGTATCTAGGCAATGTATTTTATTAACTTGCGAGATCCAAAACTTCTCATCCATCCACTTCGGTGGCTGCATGGTCTAAGGCGCCACCCCCACATAGACTAAACCGCTGAAGATGGGGGCAATGGTCGGGTATACTGAGAGTGGCTTTTCCTAAATAGTTTTATACTCTCCCTCCATGTAAATGTGGCTACACTTGCTCTAAATTCAACCTTTATAGTTCCTAACACATTAGTGTGAATAGTACATAGGTGTATATCCCGAAAGATGGTAGGACGCAATGGTTAAAAAAACGCGTCTTTTCACTTCTGTTTTTGTGTTTGGTCAATCCATGGATATGAATTGTGTTTACACCTCTCAATTCAAATTTCCAAACCAAATTGACCTGCTAAACAGTGTAAAGTGCCAACAATATCAATTATATATATATATATATATATATATATATATAAACATAAAAAAGCTTAAACGTAGAATAAATCTGAATATAATACAACAATTAGCATATTAATTTGAATTAATTAAAAAAGGTGATCACTCTTGTGTAGCTGACGGTTTCTGCACGTCTTCACAGACCGCTCTAAATATGTGAGACAATGACCTTGAGAGCCGAACAAATCAAGTGGCATAACAATGGCAGGCTATATCAAAGGTCCCTGAATCGATTCTTGTGTCCAGATGTTATTCTTTAATTAATTGAAAATTATATATGGACATTCCCGTGGTAACAATGATCTGTGTGTTGATATTCAAAAATTAGCAAATTACATACAATTTAATCTATTTGAACTTACATTAATCACATTATATTTAGCAAATACATTATGTTAGATAGATTTCAAAGGCTGTGTAACCTTCATAATTTTTATTTTTTTAAAGGAGACCTGGCGGTCTAGGGGTAAGGTGTCGGACTTCAGTGCTGGCGGCCGGGGTTCAATCCTCGGTCCTGGCAAAGATTTATCTGATTAGCAAACCCTTCCTTCACCTCTGACAAGACATCTTGTGAATGTGGGGAATGCCAGGCCTCCACCGTGGTTCGGATTCCACGTTAAACTGTAGGTCCTCCATTTCATCTCACAATCACCCTATCATTACACATTAGCGTAAGTGCGTATAACCTGAACGGGTAGTAAGACGCGGTGCTAATAATAATAATAACAATAATAATAATAATAATAATAAAAAAGACGAAAGAAAATGTACATACTAAGGAAATAGATGTGATTGTTTATGAAATCTTGGCTGAATATTTGTTACTGCTGGACATTCAGAGTTGGCCGATAGTTGTCAATGCTGAAAACGTAGCTTCACATAACTAAGTAATATAAAGGGTTTTTCAGAAACGGTTACAAGTTCTGTCCTAATCACAAACCAAACTTCATTCAACAATTCTTTTAGGAAGATCAAGTTTTAAACCAGGTGTCATTCGATACTTACATGTAGAGAAAAAGTGGTAGGAGAATATTAAGTCTTTAATTTCCGTGATCAGACTACAGTCGAGAACCTGGTTAATTTGAAGCTGAAGGGACCACTTGAAAAATAACTTCAAACATCAATTCAGTGTTGTAAAATACAATAGTGTGTACCATCATGGTGTCTACTCAACTTGACCAATGAAATCCCCGACTTTTTCCCTGATTTCCCCTGATCATTTCCTAAAATTCCCCACTAAAAAGTATGTCACTTCCTTATAACTCCCCCCCCCCCACCCCCACCCTACACCGGTCGATTTTCTATTAATCTCTTTTACTCTTTTATGAATTATAATAAGTTTTAAAATTTTAATATTTCTTTTAAATTTGTATTATAATTGTTTACTAGGAATTAAAAATATAGTACACAGCTACAAACAAAAAAATGACATATTTTAATGATTTAATGATTATTGTATTCCATATTTTGAATAAAATATCATTTTCCCAGATTTTTATTGTGATTTACCAAATTCCCGACTTATTCCAGTTTTTTACCGATCACTTCAAATTCCTGGCTAATTCCGGTTTTCCCTGATTTTCCCGGATGGTAAACACCCTGACCATATATGTTTCATTTTATTCTTAGTTTTTCAATAGCAATATGTATAGTCCTACATAATAATGTATTTACAATTTTTAAAAAAACTAGAAATATTTTATTGTTTTTTGGAATTAATACTCTTCTAGTTTATTGAATGCCTGAAAAATAGAGGGGCTTACATTATCTTGTCCCTCAACAAACTGTCTCAACTGTTCAATGTGGTCCATGGCCTGTGTGGATATTGGGATTGACATCTGTAGAAGTTCCGTCTGTTCCCTTTCTTCATCTGAGGGTGCACTGTCATTTATATTGTTCACAACATCTTAAAAAATGTCTGCATCTCCAAGTTCACCGCAAACTGCCAAGTTCTCATCCAAGCTCACAAAACACAGGTGCCCCTGCACGCAAAGAGCCAACTATCCGCGCAGCAACAGTCAAGTAGTAAACGTGTTTCTTACGAGAGATTTTAGGCTGTTTTTCGTCATCTTCGAGGCAATTTTACTTTGAATTAAACAAGTTTGAATTACACGTGATTTTATATCATTGTTTTAATAGACGTTTCAAGGGAAAAGTTCGAATTAAACATGAATTCAAATTATGCTTTTGTAAGAGCAGAAAACTTTATACGTAGTGAAAACACTGCGCTTAATAATATACAATAGTCCTGAATCTGAGCCGGGGTGTGCTTCTGGCAACGTTCGTTGGCGTCGCGGGGCGTGCTGTGCATTATCATCATCATCATCACCGCGTCTTACTACCCGTTCTGGTTATACGCACTTATGCTAATGTGTAATGGTAGGGTGATTGTGAGATGAAATTAAGGACCTAAAGTTTAACGTGGAATCCGAACCACGGTGGAGGCCAGGCATTCCCCACATCCACAAGATGTCTTGTTAGAGGGGAAGGAAGGGTTTGGCAATCAGATAAATCTGTGCCGGGACCGAGGATTGAACCCCGGCCGCCAGCATAGAAGTCTAACACCTTACCCCTAGACCACCAGGTCACCCGAATTTAGTTACACTACTAAGGTAGTAGGTATATTTTAGAGGAAATATGTCCTTACTTGCTTGAGGGAAAAAGGAGGAAACCATTTAAGTAAAATCTTCCTAGTACATCCACTGGAGTCAGAATACTGACCTTCCCAGTTACTGACAAAACAAATGAATCTGTCGTTAAAGCCCGTGTGCTCACCAATACATGTTTTAGTTATTATTAATATTATTATTATTATAAATAACTTTTTCAGTGTTTATACAATTGTGACTAACATGTTTCAAACCCTTCCTTCACCTCTGACAAGACATATTGTGAATGTGGGGAATGCCAGGCCTCCACCGTGGTTCGGATTCCACGTTAAACTGTAGGTCCTCCATTTAATCTCACAATCACCCTACCATTACACATTAGTGTAAGTGCGTATAACCCGAACGGGTAGTAAGACGCGGTGCTAATAATAATAATATTTTTTATAATGCTACAATTTTGCAATGATAAATTATTTGCCATCTAAATGAGCTGCGGATATATGATAAAAATAGGAAATATCTGCTTGTGAATAGTAGGTACTAAATCATTTTCATGGGAAAATGAGATGAGCCATTTTGTTTGTAATGTCAAACAGTACCAAGCTAGGAACTTGAATCAAAATCGTCAAAACAGTTTCGAAAAAAATCTAATTTTTCTTTCTTTTGGCTCTTGATTAAACTACCCTTAATTTTAGAGTTAAATATTTTATTCCAAAAACTCTTCGGGGGAACCTTATGAAAACCATAGATAACAAGTTTTATCCTGATCGGTAAAATGTTTTCGGCTCTAAAGGCCGGTTCACACAGAAAACTAGGCTAAGCTTAGCTAAGCTATGCCTTGCTACGCTGCGCTATGTTTTTTCCGATTGCTGTTCGGGCAATTTTCCCTCTCCCATCTTGAGCCATCTTACGTTGCGCATGCGCATAACGCAACTTGGACTCCATGTTGAACAGACGTGGTGCTGGTTTGGGGAAAATAACTAAAGAAGTGTTGAATTTTTGTTTTCAGTTTGTTTCACATGTACTTAAGTAATATTATATTTAGGTTTTATATTAAAATGGAAGCGTTAATTGAACTAATCAAACCTCCACCTTCTAAATTTTACTCATCTTTCAAAACAGCTGATAACAGCAGCATCTTTTCTTCGTCAGTACTATCATCAGAACTCAAACAAGACATTTTGGAGGACGCCATCATAAGTAAACTTCACTGGGGCAGACCAGAAAGAAACAACACTGAATTCAGTAGTGAAAAGAGGGACCATGGCTTAGCCTAGCATTCTGTGTGTATCAGCCTTGAGCCGAGATTCAGACCTACACAAAAAACACTTTTTGGGGTTCAATGGGTAATGTAATGTCAATATAAATCAAAACCTTGAATTAGGCCTATATTTTTTTGACCATCACAATACTTTCTCTAACCAAAGGGTCACAAGAAAGTAAAATTGTATGTAAATTAGCCAATATTAACAAAAAAACGTTTCCATATTTTAAGACTTTCCATGATTACGTAAAAATAAATCTAAAAACATTTAAACTTTCAGATAAGTTACTTCCAATGGCGACTCCCAAAATAACGGTCAAAATGTATTCCTTGTTAATTTTCCATAAAAGTCAAAGTTCCTTCCAATGTTGATTCCTCATAACGGCCAAAATTGATTACTTGTTGATTTTTCATAAAAAGCCTAAGTTTCTTCCAACGATGATCCCACCATACCTGCCTTAAGTTCCTAAGTTTATTCCAATGTTGATCCCACCATACCTGCCTAAGTTCCTAAGTTTATTCGAATGTTGATCCCATCATACCTGTTAATGAAACTCCTCGGTAGATTGTCTACTCACTGCCTGTCAATTATGTTTTTGTAGTTTGTTGTATTATGCTTTTTAGTATACATCCACATCTTAACACAAACTAAGCTTATAACATTAATGAGAAGGATTGATTTTAATAAAATGCACCGGCATTCAACTGAGACAGGATGGCAATCAATAATGAAATAACCAACCAATATGTATCTTGATGAATCACTTGTAGAAAAATATGTACGAACCGCCAAAAGTATAATCTTAGAGTAGTAATTTTAATAAGGAAGCATGCATAAAATTGAAATCCTTATATTATTATTATTATTAGCAGCGCGTCTTACTAACCGTTCGGGTTATACGCTTAGGAACTTGTTATTATTATTAGCAACACGTCTTACTACCCGTTCGGGTTATACGCACTTACGCTAATGTGTAATGGTAGGGTGATTGTGAGATGAAATGGAGGACCTACAGTGTAACGTGGAATCCGAACCACGGTGGAGGCCTGGCATTCCCCACATTCACAAGATGTCTTGTCAGAGGTGAAGGGAGGGTTTGGTAATCAGATAAATCTGTG
The DNA here is from genome assembly GCA_901482245.1 of Timema douglasi. NCBI lineage: Eukaryota > Metazoa > Arthropoda > Insecta > Phasmatodea > Timematidae > Timema > Timema douglasi. Next base: position 9,444 of record CABEEJ010003427.1, on the reverse strand, counting down.
CCGGGACCGAGGATTGAACCCCGGCCGCCAGCATAGAAGTCTGACACCTTACCCCTAGACCACCAGGTCACCTACGAAATCCTTATACAATATCTATTAGTTCAATATAATGAAGTTCGAAAAACTGAGCTATTGTGGCAAAAAAAATAGAAAAAATCTAAATGTTAGCTAGTAATTACTTAATTTTTAAATCAAATAGTAGATTCAAGCCAAGCAAGTTTGGTAACACAGAGGCCTCACATATAGATAGACCCCCCCCCCCCCC
>CABEEJ010003426.1:63417-82845 GCA_901482245.1 Timema douglasi | reverse complement strand
ATAAATCTGTGCCGGGACCGAGGATTGAACCCCGGCCACCAGCACAGAAGTCTGACACCTTACCCCTAGACCGCCAGGTCACCCATCACGTGGTGAATTGAAGGTACAGCGCACATTCAACGGTACTAGCTCCCCGGGTGATAAGAATAAGGTGAGGGGGAGGGATGTCAACAACCTCAGGTGGGAAATGTGAGTCATGGGGTGAACGTTTGAGGGAGAGAGGGAGAGGTTCCCTGTAAAGTGATGGAAAGAGAGAAGACTGACTTTGTCTCCCCTTAGCTCTCAAATCTCAACTCCCAAAATGAGAGGAGCTCTGACACGTTCTACATGAATACAACTTGTTCGAAAGAAAAAAAAAATCACTAACGTCCTGCCAGGGATTATGGCCAATGGGGCACACTACCCCACACCAAAAATCTTCATCAGGCATTCGATCCAATGGGGTACACTTCCCCATACCAAAATCCTCCCGTGAATTCGAACTAATGGGGCACACTCGCCTACATCAAAATCCTCCCGTGGATTTGAACCAATGGAGATGCATACTTAAAAAATAAAAAACCAATGGGCACATTTTCCCCTTAAAAAATCAAATGGGCAGTATCGAACAACATCAAAATGTTAAATTGCCTCTAGTGAGGAAAAGTATTGCAGAACACCTATTACGCAACTATGAGGGACAGAATGACGAAACTTGAACGATGACCGGGCTGGTTTGAACACTATTACGACTGCATCACACGAGCTGATATCACAATAATTTACCTATATGAGGAATGACGTCAATGTACCAAAAATCCAGGAACCCTACCCCAGTAATCAATCCTTAAATCAATTATTTTAAATGAAATCAAGTAACCTATAATGCTATTTATAATTTAAAACAGTACCTAGATTCAAATTTTGAACAAAATCGTTTGAGCCATTTTTGAAATATTTAATTTTAAAATCCTTATTCTTTAGTAAAATACTTCTAAATAAATATTTTCCCACTGAAATGTAATTATTTAGCAATAGACATATTTATAATATAAAACACTGCCTAGATTTTCAAATTGAACAAAAACGTTAAAGTACTTTTCGAAATATTTGAATTAAAAAATAGTCATTATATGTAAGCTACCTATAAATCAATTTTTCTATAAAAAACAATTATACAGTGGTATTCATCATGTAAAACAACCCGAAAATATAGATTCTAAACAAAATCATCAAAATAATTTTCGAGAAACATCTTATTTAAAAAAAATTGCTTTTAATAAACTATCCTTAGGCAAATTCTCTCCCAAATAATAGGAATACAGTATTATTTATCATGTCAAATACACCCCAAATATTGATTTTCAACAAAATTGCTAAAGGCATTTTTGAAAAATTTCTAATTTTTCATAAATGATAATCAATAAACAACACTTATTTTAAGGACTACAACTATGATAAACAGCCGAAGGTAGGCTAATAAATACCATAATTCCTAAATATCAAGAGTGAGCCAAATCCATCAAATTGTTTCGGTTGTGGCACATTAAAATGTTAATATCCATTATAATCTCGAGGCCGAATTTTTCACCATTACAATATTTTCTTTTTATATGAGAAAGTAAAGATAGATATGTTAAAAAAATTAAGCGTTTTGTAATCAAAAGTACATTATATTATTATTATTACTAGGACTGTGGCTTACTACCCGTTCGGGTTATCCGCACTTACGCTAATGTGTAATGCTAGGGTGATTGTGAGATGAAATGGAGGACCCTACAGCTTAAAGTGGAATCCGAACCACGGTGGAGGCCTGGCATTCCCCACATTCACAAGATGTATTGTCAGAGGTGAAGGAAGGGTTTGGTAATCAGATAAATCTGTGCCGTGACCGAGGATTGAACCCCGGCAGCCAGCACAGAAGTCTGACACCTTACCCCTAGACCGCCAGGTCACCCTATATATAATAATATTGTTATCTTAAAATTAAATATGAGCAAATGAATATTGTTTAATATTGTCATTATAGTTACCCGCGCCAGTGAGCACGTGGTCAGGATCATGAGGCCTCAATTTGATTTGCCACCTGCCAGTGACAGGAACGTCGGGGTTTGAATCCCGGCCGAGTGTATTGAGAGTAGTTTTTCCTAAATGTTTTCCCACTCTTCACCCACGCATATTCGGGTACATTTTCTCTACATTCTACCTCTAACATTCTTATAACAATAGCGTAATTAGTAGGCTATTCATACGTGTAACCGAATGTAAATAAAAACACTGTAACGGGCTGGTTGTGTTTGGCCCTCACATACAAGCATTATTAATATAAATGAACACTAAAAGTAACAAACACTATCTATAGTTGGTTGTCCTGACGTCTCACCCAAGACCGGACTGGGCAGTCGAACACATCTCACCTCTTTTGGTGTCTAGTAGGGAATAGTTTATGTTGAGGTTCTTCTACTAAACAGGTGTCAAGTTATATTTGCCTTTTTTAAGATTTTACATATTTGTGTAACTAACACTAATATTATATTATTCACAGGCCATTACTATTTTACTTCTGATTCCCTTCTCCTAACACAACATTTCACAACCTTGTAATAACTAGCAATGCGGTTAAAAATGTATTCATGATTTCAAACTTTCCATAGTTATAAAATAATGTTTTTAATAAGTAGGTTTGTTGAAAGAATGGCTGGGGAAGGGTAGTAAGCCTACCTTCATAAGCTACAAACTCCACTTCTGACAGTTGTTCTGTCATTTAAGCTGCTCTTTTCTTAGGGTGATTCCTCAAGTAGGATCTTACAGATGATAGCAAAGATGTTTGCCCCAGTTTCTCGAACTCCACTTATTCGGCTCATTCCAAGAAACATTCTTTGTTTTACAATACCATCTTTAATGAAGGGAAAAAAAGGTATTTGAAATGTTGACAGAGCTAGTTTTACAATCGGAAGTTTCGCAAGTGTAGCTATGTGGACCTCCTAGTCAATCCCTTTCCTACGCTCTTGCTTGAAGGTCTACACGAGGATAAAGCCACTACCGAATCACTGGCGGTGTCTAGGAGTTACTATTGACGCTAGAGAGGCGTATTATAACAACAACGGGCACTTAGGAGCGGCACCTGGTAGTGTGAGAGTGCCTCGGAGTGCCCTTTGACCAACAAATTCCAGCGACGAATAATACAGGCTTTTTTTTTTTAATTCCTTATAGATTTTTAATACAAGTGGAATATTTGCATCTGGGACTGGCGCACCGGTGAGCATATAAACTAAGGTGTCAAGCCCAAGTATAGTATGATTTTTGTAGGAATAATGGTATAAGTTAGTTACTAAAGCTACTGAAACAATTTTAATATATTCATACATCAAGTCATGTTGACTGCACCTGTCACTTTTGATATATATTACCAATACCTATAAAATAACACAAATAATATAATAAAATGTTATCAATGTTGGCTGCAAAGAAATATGCTTGCATTTTCTAAACTGTTCTTCCAACCAAAATCAGGGAATACATTTGGGACAACTTTAAAGCGATGTGTACTCGAATTTGCATGTGTGTGCGAGAAAGAAAGAGAACGAAAGTGATAGAAATAGAGAAATAAACAAAAAGGAATATAGAACGATATAGAAAGCGAGACCCATACAGAAAAATATGGCGGTACCCTTCTCCAGGATTCAAGTACCAACTTCCCCGTCCCCGATAAACCAAATATGACTAGTGTAGTGACTTATTTCACATGTCAACTGGTGCGAGTGATAAAATGATATATTAAGTCCAATATATACCCACATAATACAAGAGTAACTTTATTATCCCCTGGAAGTGAGCTTAGAGTAAACTTCGAATTGATCATACTCTTATTTACTTTCGCTCTAAAGGAAGATAAAATATTTTACCTCACTGGGATTCAAAGCAAACATCGTTTGAAGCACACAACGCCTAGAAGATGTTTTGCACGACCATCAGACATTCTATTGTCCTATTTTCATAAGAAGGGCCTTATCTGACAGCTGGCTAAGGCCCCCCACAAAAAAATCCTCTTGGAGTCACGCACAATATATCCTCTCAGGGGTTCAATTGAAAATTAAATGGAGCAAAATATCAAATAGTCATAATTGCAACTGTCTCTTGTAACTACATTAACTTGCCTGGAAGCGTGATAAATAATAGTCAAGGAGTTACCAGAGAATAACAGTATTTATTTTATTTGACATAATGGAAATAGAAGATATACAAATAATATTACAAATGCCGAGGTACCGCCCAAGGCAAGCCAAGTCAAAGATTTGTAGTTAAATATAACATAATAAATATGACTAGAATTCAATATAAACATATTGTTTAGTTAGTATGCTCACCAAGTTAAGTTTAAAGTGAGAGTCAACTATAACTACCATCAAGGATAGACTATAACAAGTTACAGCTCAAAGGTCAAAATGAGAATTAAACTCTATTCATTATATATAGTCGTCTGGTAACCATAATTTGTACCATCATAATGTATTTTGAGATAAAGTCACAACTTCCTAATATAATAAACCCGTCGCCCAACGGTTAAGGTATTTAGGACTGTACAATTAAAGTCCCCAACGGACGCAATATCAGCATCATTTACTAAGCGCCTTACACACATGCGCTAACAATACGTACTCTAACGTAACTGAGGTTTAGGTACATAATACATGCTATTCTTGGAAGTATCTTACAATCCAAACAATGCTCAAATACATAAAAGTTTAATTAGAGTAGTAGGGGCCTACTAAAAATATATGTGCTCAGCCCAAACAGGTGTTTAAAGACATTTAGTGGTAAGCAATAAATCTATGGAATCAAATTAGTCAGCTTTCCCATAGCAATCTGATGTAATTCAGTGCTCTCGAAGATACAAAGCGCTACGCTACAGTTTAATAGCTTGCTTCTCGTCCAATCAAACATTATTTTACAAAGCAATAATTTTAATAAGCATATCGCTCATAGTTAGAGTCCTTGATTCCCCCATGATTAAATGTAAATTTAGATTATCAAGGAATTACCTACTCACATAAAACCTATTTGGTTTTACCACCACAACATAGCATAAGTTCGAAAGAGTTAAAGATAAAGCACATATTTGAAAGTTTAAGTGCTCGGTCCCCACATAACCATATGTTTGAACTGTCTAAGTAAAACATACTCAAAATATTCCTAACAAACATCAACTGCTAATCAGACAGTCGTCAAGAGCGCAAATAGACGCAAGCCGCCGAACGGCGAAACAGGAGTTATGTTCCATAGGAGAACGGAAGGTTCCCTTAGCAGGAAAAATACAAAAAGATACGTGGTTGCAAATCAACCACGCTGATACCAAAAAACCCATCCCAAAATATAAATTTAAATTAATAAGTCTTAAAATAATAATTTTGAAAGGTTCTCCATAATATAACCGAAAGAGAATTTTGAAAAATATAATTAAGTGTAAGCTTAATTGGCGCTCTCACCTAATAAAACAGTGATACAATGAGTAACGATGTAAAAGAAACATCGCAATATATATCCGACACAAATGCATCTCATGCCCACAAAGAGAGACAAAAAGGAAGAGAAAACATGGAGTGGAAGAGGGAAGAAAAGCAGCGCTTAGAAAGAACTGCGGTGACTATAGGAACTCGTAGAAACTCCTAGGACCATCCAGGCGGCGGACACGAAAAACTACACTGGTGAAGTTGCTGTCACTCGTTTGTTTCCGGGCGGGGATTCCTTCACGTGCGGACCGTCGGATCGTATCCCATTTAGTCAGTGGGATTAGTGATGGGCATAATCGAATGATTTTAAGAATCGAATAATCATTAGATTCTTTGAAAAATAATCGAATGAATCATTAGAATGATTTTGAGAAGTAGTAAAGAGTCGGTTATAATCGGATGTTTACTACTTCTAACTAAAAGTAGTTATTAGTTGCTTGTTTTGCTTTGTGCTACTACTAGTCTCTTCACCCTGCTGTCGGATCTCCCAACATACATTTCCTTTACGTTTGCAGCTTATCAACACTTTTCTATTACTGTATTTAGTTCCTTGTGCCAGTGTCAAAGACCAAAGTACAGCCACAACAAAATAGGCCTACTATACAGTGAATGCATTAGTCATATAAGTACCTCGCAACTAATATAAATACTATTGCGTACGATTAGTAATAAAATAAAGAACATACGTTTCCCTTTGTGTTAAAAAGAGTCGAAATAATCGTCTCTTTAATATTTCATAAACATAACAAAAATATATAATCTTACAATCCTATTTATACATCGGGTAAGTGATCAAATACTTTCGATTTGAATAATTGAATCAATTATATGCTTCCTGAAAGCTTCACTTAGAATCAAACATACAATTACTACTGGACAAACAACGACGTAAGTTTGCTTGATTGGATATTGATATTTTGTGCTATAAGAATGTAAAATTATTTCAGTAATGTTTTATTAAATACATAAAAAGTATATACTTATCTAATTGATAAATTTAATCCAACGCTAAACATTTTTTATCTCTCAAACCGTTCGTGCTACATGCGTTTAGTTAGGAAGGTAAAATATAAAGGAAATGAAAAAGAACAATCTACGTAGTAATGTCGCAAAATAATCGAATCATTTTGTAATTTTCATTCGAACTATTTTTGGTTGATATTCGATTGTAAACTGTACAACCACTTAAACTTTGTATTAAATTAGCCTTAGAATTATTCGAAAGCGTAAGGTCGATTATTGTGTAGCAATGGGGACTATTTATTGAAAATGAACGTAATAGAAATGAAGACCTGTATAGAGATAGCCTGGTAACATTCATATTGATAAAGTCGATTTTCCTCAGTACTTCGGAAAATGGAGTGGTAAGAGAATGGATCGGCCAGCTCGCGTCAAGTCAACGACTGTTTTCATTCGAATGATTTTTTAAAGAATCGAATGAATCGATTGTTCAGAATAATTGACTGAATCGATTCTATTCATCCGATTCTGTCCATCACTAAATGGGATTGAGTTCTAAAGAGAGGAGGTCGTGGCACATGTGCTCCAGTGTTTATATTCAACAAGGCAGAGGGTGAGTGTTCTCCCATTTGATTGAGTTTGTTATTTTTATTTTTTAACATCGTTACACAACATTCTGATGACGTCATCAATGGTCAATGGCTTTAGCAATGAGAGAGATAGGAGAGGGTATGACGTCACCAGGGAAAGCCCAGTGGATAAGAAGAGGGTATTTAGGCCTAAAAATCTAAACGTTTCTTAAAGTAGATCAAGGTCAATGACCAAGGCTACCTGAAAGTAGGTCACGGGATCAAAGGTCAATATTTGCTAGGTGCTACTTCGAAATTCATACGTCAAGTCATATGAGCTAGAATTTGATGGGTATTTTCAATAGCTATAAAATAACAATAACAAAGTGAAACAAGTGGACCGTTACAGTGTTAGTGCAAGTTATCACGCTGAAATTGATTCGAAGCTTTTTAATTGGCCACTTTTGATCCACCATGTCCCTCCTCGCACAGGTTCTGGGCAATGTGAGGGGGAGGGGCTGATGCCACCTATATAACCTGGGTATAAGTCCAGGTATAGATAGGTGTGGCTCTGACGTCACGTTTTATACAGGAACTAGCTTAAAACAACTTCTTTTGGCGAGTGGGTAAAAATTAGAAAAGGGCAACTCTTATAGTACCTCAGTTCATTTTTAGAGTGAGCCATTTCCCACCATCCCACTGAATATTAAAATACTTAGGTAATTTAATTATTTTCATCATATACAACGTGTATCTAAAACATTGCATCAAACTTTGGCAGACTATTCCTTGGGTGAAAATAGAATAATTCACATCAGCAACCCAGGGTCCATCTTAAATAATAAGGGTGGTATTCACCCCTAAAGATAGAGCTAAAAACGACTATTGTGTGAAATAGTATGAAAACTGCTCAGGGTATTACAACGAATATTTGTATACTACTTATTGAAACCTTGATCCTTAATAAACTAAATGTGCTGTTACCGTTACCCACCCCCATCATTTAAAAAAAGGAGGGGTTGTAACACTTTTTTCTGCAATAAAATATGACAGAGTAAGTATTTCTAATTTTGACTTAAGATTACATAACAAGAAGTAAAAATTAACAAAAAAGGTGTCTTGGAGAAACTGTCTAGCTTTCCCCGTTTCCGAGATAATCACACAAGTTTGAGCTCAGAGACAAGTGTTAATTCCTGCCAGGTAGGCAGCTTGTATAGCTGGGTTGCGTGGCCAACACGCTCTCCTTACCTTAATCCGTTAGACTTCTTTCTGTGGGGCTTTACAAAGCTTTGGTGTTCGAGACAGCCATTGAATCCGAGGAAGATCTGTTAGCCAGGATAGGTGCTGTAGGTGATAAGGTCCCAGAAACACCACGTGTTTTCGAAAGATTACGCAAGTCATTGATACGCCACCTCAATTATTGCAATGACGTTAAGGGCTGCCATTTTGAACACTTGATATGAATATGCTTTTGAAACTAGGAACTAAAATATACAAAAACTATAATTAATATTTCTTAATTTAGCTTTAAATACTCCAGTGAGTGTAAAGATTAAAATACCACCCAAGTGTGAACTGTGTAAGCATAACTTACTAATGTGGTAAATAGCAACACATCGGAGCTTATGAAGAATGAACAGTATATGAGTTTCTCCATCATTACACACAAACCAGCCTTATTTACCAAATGCATGTGATACATAGTCACACGTACTGGTAAAAATGGTTAAACGACTGCAGTGCGAAGTAACACTGCGATTCTGGTTGCCTACCTGACAGGAATTAACACTTGTCTCTCAGCTCAAACTTGTGTGATTATCTCAAAAACAGAGAACGATACTCAATTTCTCCAAAAACACCTTTTTTTGTTATTTTTTAATTTTTGTTTTGTAATCTTAAGTCAAAATTGGTAATAATTACTCTGTCAAATTTTATTGCAGAAAAAAGTATTTAACCCCCCCCTTTTTAAATGATGTGGGTGGGTAACGGTAACAATACATTTAGTTTATCAGTGATCAAGATTTCAATAAGTAGTATACAAAGATTCGTTGTAATACCTTAATCAGTTTTCATAATATTTCACATAATAGTCGTTTTTAGCTCTATCTTTAGGGGTGTATACCGCCCTTAATATATAAGATGGACCCTAGGTTGCTGATGTGAATTATTCTATTTTCACCCAAGGAATAGTCTGCCAAAGTTTGATGCAATGTATTAGATACACGTTGTATAAATAAACATATAATAGAGGTGGGACTCTCGAATCCCTCGAAACCTATGGTATTCGAGAAATGAGAAATTCGCAAAAATCTAAAAATAAAAGTATCTTGAACACTTGAATACTTGACTTCAAACAAACAATTTCAAGCAATATTGATAAAAGTAATAATATAGATTTAATTTGAAAAATAACAAAATCTCAAAAAAGGACAAAATTGTACTAAAAAATTAATTTACTAAAACATCGTTAGCTTTGTTGTCAATGTTGTTAATGACATAATATACATGACGAATAGGTAACATAGCATTTATCAGTGGCACCAACCCTTTAACAACTTTTTAAAAATTATATTGAAAATAGATATTTTCACTTTAACTAAAATTGTATATTTTTTTAAAGATTCGAGGATTCAAATTTGAATTTGAAATATAAAATAAATTTAAGATTTAGATTTGACTCTTAGATTCTCGAATCTCGGGTATTTAAAAGTGTAAATTTGAATCTTCGAATATATATATTTGGAGAGGAGAGAACGAGAAGGAGAGTCGTCATTAATGTTGACCACAAATAAATATGTTTTTTCCTTTCCAAACTTTCTTCATAACAAAATCATACTCTCGTCAGTACAAGGTACGAGCTAAATTTAAAAATAATGGATGTTCGCAGTTTTTCCTCTAAGACAGTCCGAGATTTGGTCCACGAGCGGTAAATACTCTCTACGTGTGTGAGGCTGTGAATGGAGGGACAGGTTTTAAAGTACGTTACATCTTTGGTGACTGAAGGACCCGGTTTGATCGCCTTTTCTCCTTCTTTTCATTCTAAAGAGGTAAATAATTCCAGTTGTTCTCTTTGCTTCGACTCAAAAAATTCGTTATTTGATTATCGTCTTGTGATTTACATATCCTACGATAAAAGAGAACTCCAACGGACATAATATAATTATTACCCGCGCCGGTAGGCACGTGGTCTAAATTTCAAGCTCATTTATTCTGATTTTTTGGTGACGGGGATGTTGGCGTTTTAATCCCTGTTGGGTGTTTTGAGGGTGACTTTTTCCTAATTCTTTTCCCATTCTCTATTAATGAAAATTTGGGTACATTTTATCTAAATTTTACCTTCCTCATTCCTAACATATTAGGGTGGTAATTAATATATGCGTATAACCAGAAAGGGTGGTGAGACGCAGTGAAGGAAAAAAAAATATTAATGGGTTGGTATTAAAGTTCTATAATAATAATAATTATTATAATATAATGTAATAAACTATAGTTGAATTCTAGTAAAAGACACTTTTAGAAAATGTAAACAATTTTTTTATGGTCAACATTGATAACATTTTACTATATTATTAGTGACATTTTATAAAAATTGATTATATATCAAAATTAGTTACAGATCACATGATTTGAAGAATGTATAAGGCTATATGGAAATGGTTTTAGTGCAATTTTTAAATGTAAAATAATGTCCTATTTAAATCCGGCGGTATTAATATACACCCACCCACCCCTACGAGTAGGGCTGTATATCAGATGGGTCGACCACAAGTGAAAAGGAGGAACCTGGGTTGATGCCGGGAAGTGCTTTTATTTTCCCATAATTCACATTTTACAACTAGTAGATTTTAATTTGAAAACTGGAAGCTTATGTTGTCACAATGCTGGGAATAAATCTATTACAATTGTATTTACTAGAAATGGGAAATTAGATTCCTCGATACCTATCGTTTCTTAAGGGTATCGAGAGAATTGAGAAAATACTTCGATTCTTGATGCCTCGATTCCTAAAGATACGCGTAAATGATCGTGAATGTTTATTAAGAGATTAATGAATCTCAAATATTAAAGGCCGTTTGTGACACAGTTTTTTTGTTAATTATTCCATATATTTGTATAGTAAAACTTATAAAAGCATTTATTAGATTTGGAAACCTAAAAATTGATGTTTTGCTTCAGTATGTAAACATATTTACCGTGATAGCACAATGTATTCAAGAAAAAACATAAATAAACAACCATATTAACAAATACCAACTCTGTATTAAGAAATATATTACGATTGGTTTGCAAATTTGCTGTCACAAATTTAATAACAATAATAATAATATATTCTTATAGGTAAAGTTTGTTTCAAAATTTTAAAGCCAAAATTAAAATCATGACTAGTTTATAAAGGCAAAAATGTTTTAGATGTTATCTATCACGGCAGCCATATTGGTTTCTATTAACATAAACCAATTTGACCGTTCCCACGTCATTTTAGACCAATTCCAGTAAGAACCGAGTATTGAAGAATTGAGGTAAAAATTTAAGAACCGAAATCGAGAACAGGAATTGAAAAAATGGTATCGTCCCATTTCTAGTATTTACATATCTAGTTTAATTAATTAATAATGCAAAGATAAATTACATCGTAATGAATAAAATTAAACATTGAAAATAGGATATAAGGTCAAAGTCTACACACAAGAGACCTGGCGGTCGAGGGGTAAGGTGTCAAACTTCTGTGCTGGCGGCCGGGGTTCAAACCTCGGTCCCGGCACAGATTTATCTGATTAGCAAACCCTTCCTTCACCTCTGACAAGANCTTGTGAATGTGGGGAATGCCAGGCCTCCACCGTGGTTCGGATTCCACGTTAAACTGTAGGTCCTTCATTTCATCTCACAATCACCCTACCATTACACATTAGCGTAAGTGTGTATAACCTGAACGGGTAGTAAGACGCGGTGCTAATAATAATAATAATAATAATAATAATAATAATAATAATAATACACACAAGAAAACTGTGGGCCTCAAAGTTCAAAATTAAAACACAACAAAAACACATAGCTATGTAATTTTCAGCATACATCATCTTCAGAAGAAGAGAGTAAATAACAGACTGGACTATGGCAGCATGGCTAGAGGTTGATCATGGTCACTTAGATTCGGTTGTTGCCTATTTCTTGCTTCAAAAAAATGTTGGTATTGATTCTGCAGTTGCCTTTTCAAACTTGTGTCTTTATTCTTGGTGGTTGGATAGAATGTTGTATTTATATTATTTTTAATTGTATCAATATTAAATTAAATGATATTATCTGTTAGTACTGTGTATATAGAAATTACTGACTGGTGTGAGTAGGCCTGCTTGGAAGTAAAGGAGTAAAGGCTATCTAAGGTTGACACCATAGGTGGGGGGAGCGGGGGACTGGATTTGGTAATATTGAAAGGACCAGTGATACCTGTGCTTGGGTGTGGTTTAACAATAACAAAGAAGAAGTACATTTATTGGCAGTACTAAAACCTCTATGGATATTAAATTTCTTTTGTTTTTGTAACCCATAGAAACGTTGTTGATATTATTGTTTGTTGTGGGTTTTTTTATAAGAAAAGTATTGTTTGTGTTGTGATGAAGAACTGGCTATTGTGCATAAATAGGACTATTTTATTGGAGTGTGTACTGCTGTGGAAGGTATTGATGGTGAGAATAAATAACTTATAATTGTTGTTGTGGTGTGAACCAATAGAGTTGTAATATTTAATTATCCATTATACCCGTTAGTGGCGAGTTCGGGTACCCAGAGGCCCGAGGTTAAGTCCGGGTGGTTTCTACACTGGCGCCAGCCGGGCAGGCATATAAATAGTGTGTGGAAACAGGGATGTGGACTTATAAGAAGGCGAGGGGGCAGTGAGGGGGAGAGAACCCTTACAATATATTGGTGAACAAGTTCCTCCCTACGAGGCTGGGAAACATTGCAACCATTGGGTAGGGCTCCTATAACTCTAGTGCTACAGCATGAGTCAAAATCTGCATTATGCATTTGGACATTGAGTGCTACTGGTTCGTTAGGTTTGTTGTGGCTGGTATCAAAACGGTGGCAGTTCAATTATTGTATGAGTGTTCCTGTGGTGAGGCCAATGTATTAAGCAATGCATTAGTTGCCTTGTAAATGGAACATAAAGGCCCCTTTACACGGTCAATATCATTGCACCACTATTGCGGAATATATCCCAGTCTGTTTACGATCGTCCTCTTGTAGTTCTGTTTTCTCTAACCTAAAATACTGGCAATGTCTGTTTAGGGGAAAAAAGGAACAAACAAAGAAGATGTAAGCGAAATTAGTTTATTTATTGGTGTAGGCCTATTTGTAATAATAAATAAAGAATGCCAGAAATATGGGTATTTATTGTGATCATTTCATTTTTCAGACTTATAAGTCAGTGCCAGTTCTGTGGAAAGTCAAATCAGAGGAATATATGAACCACGATAAGAAAAATGGCTAATTCGCACTTATTCGCAACATACTTCTTTAGCAAGTTATCGATGCAGACTGAACAATTGCATTATAATATTGACCGTCTAAGGTCGACTAATTTTTACGCAATATATTGACAAAATAATATTGCTTAAATAATATTGAGCGTGTAGGGGAGCCTTAAGATTTTCTGTGGAGCAGTCATAGTGGCTTTTTATGAGTTATTCTATTTGTGGGAGTTTTCTGTCAAATGAGATGGAAGATTTGTGAATTTTTCAGGTACTGCATCTCCGTTTGTTGCAAGGGCAGGCACCTTTGGCCTGATGATGTTTGTGGCTGGTCTGAAAATTTAGGGTTAACCATAATGTTACGATGATTAATGGGAGGGGGAGGGGAGCGGGTGTAGGGGGTGCGTTTGAATGTGGTTCTTGGAGAGAGGAGATAAGGTCAAGATATTGTAGCCTGTGTTTAGTTTAATATGAGTTCTTATAGTTCTTCATAATACTAGGTGATGAGTGGTATGTTATTGGAAGGTTGACTCTCGGTGGGATCTTGATTGGATAGGGCTATGTTTATTTTACGGTTTACTATGTATTTAATATATCATCGGGCTGTGAAAGCCTTGAGGAGTTTTTGATATTGCTTGTCAAGGTCTTTCTCAGAATTTAAACGTTTGGCTCTGGTAGCTAGGCTAGAGGGTAGGGAGCGTTTTACATGAAGAGGATGGTTGCTTTGGAAATGAAGGTGCTGTTGATGGTTGGTGGCTTTAGTGTGAACTGTGTTGTTTATGTTCCCCTCGTGAAGGGTCAGTTCCAGATCCAATAATATGGCATAGTGTTGTGAAATGTTCCAGGTGAATCTAAGGATGCTATGGTTATTTAACCTGTTCAGAAACTGTTATACATTAGTTTAAGATTCTGTCAAACTCATGAAGATGTCAATAAATCTCATCCAGCAGAGTGGTTGCAAAGGTTCGGATCACAAAATGTTTGTCTCTAGTCTGCCCAAAAAGTGGTTAGCGTAGGAGGGGCTCAAATGAATACCTTTTGCCATCCCTCGAATTTGAAGATGATGACTATTCAGTAAACGGAAATGGTTCTTTTCAAGTATGAGGCGAACGGATTCCACTAGAAAGACGGTGGGTGGCTTGGAATTGGGTGGTCGTTTGTCCAGAAAATGTTATATGGCAGAAAGTCCTTGGGTGTGAGGAATGTTAATGTAAATCGAATCAACATCTATGTTAGCCAAATATAAATCGGTGCGAAGTTTTGTTTTTAATGTCGTGTAAGCTGTTGAGAGAGTGGTTTTAGTCCTTTATGTGTGAGGGTGGTTATCCAGTGCTAAGATACGTTTGGTGCGGACTCCACAGTAAGCGACAATGGAGATATTTTCTTTTTGTGAATTTTGAGAAGGATAAAGAGAGTTGGTGTGAATGGATTAGTGGCTGTGAGGAGTTTGAATGATTTGGCAGAGAAGCCCTGATGTGGTCCATGAACTTTTGAATAATTCTTGATGAGACTGATGTGTTCTGTTGTAGGGTCATGGTCCAGTTTCGTGTAAGTATTTTCATCTTAAAGTGGTCATTGCACTCCTGTGATGTATATGAATTTGTTAAGGATCACCGTGGTGAATCCTTTGTCAGCAGGAGGATCATAGTTATCGGTTCGTTAAGACTTGATAGGGCCTCTCTCTCATCAATATGTGTTTTATTGTGTTTTATTTGGGTGCCTTGAGGTCTACAATTTTCTGGTATTTTTGTAGGCCTTGCCCTTCTGTCCTCCTTTAAATTTTTAATCTAATATAAGCCGAACAGGTAGCAAGATGCGGTGATAATAATAATAATAATAATATATCCGTTTTGCCAAAATTTTTATTTGTCTACAGTATTGCATAAGGAATTGGGTATTATTGGAAGCTTTTGATAACTTTTTAGATTAACATAATAATCAATCAATCAATCAAATAAAACATGTTTCTAAAATCACAATTTTAGTGACTTTCAATCAATGTTGGTCGAAAGTGGGCTTTCTATACATTCTCTATTGATGTGAAAAGCTACGTAACACAGGTTGGAGGGGGGAGAAGGGGTCTTTCTAAATGCCTACTTGGTATTACTTGGTGGGAGGAGGGTAAAAAAGGTAATAAAAAGTGCTATGCGCTGGTTTATGTATGACCCCTCATTGTCGCGGCCACGTTAAAGCTATGTTTGGAGTTGCGGACCTAGACGCTACCGCCATCTGTAGAGACCTCACGTGCACATGAAATTATGAAGAATTAGAGATTCGTATCTCAGCTGGATACACTGAGGTGCTTTGCAAAATGGCTACCCACTCTCCTCCTCTCATATAAATGATCGTACACTTCTTTTAAATTCCGCCTTCTTTATCCCTACCACATTTCTAATAAATATGGCGATAGCTCCGACAGGTAGTGAGACACAATGTCAAAAATTACAAACAAAAAATTTTCTTGCGGCTCCTGAATGAACACGTAACTACGTTTACCCTGAAAGACAAGGTAGGACCGCTACGATTTAGGGTTAATGGAATGTACATATTATTATAATAATATATTTTTTCTAATGTCTTTAAATAAATGTGATATTAGTTGACACTCTGGGGGTATGAAGGGTTTCACCAACCACCAGAACATCCTTTACTCTTGGATACGTGCTTAGTACTAACTTGCATTGCAAAAGCTTTGTTTTCAAATTTCCCCAATAGTAAAACATAATTTCAAAAACCAACCAAAACGTACTGCGATCATGTTTTTTATTTTTTCGATTTGTTATTTTTTAAATCACCAGATAAAGAATCAATTTGTGAATCAGACCCAAATTTTTGAATTGTTGAAAATAATAGATCAATTGAGAGTAAAGAATTAATTTCTGGAAGAAATATCCAAGATTAAGACAACATAAACTTTTACAATTAAATGTAATGATTACAATTTGATTATTTTCAATCAATAGTTTTCAATAATCTTTTCTAATATTAGTAATTGACGTTAGAACAAAGTTAATAAAATAAAAACAGGCAGGCCCTTCAGGTGCTCGAACCGGGCCCGGTACTAGAGGTAAAATGCGGGGGCCTCCCTTCTCTTTGTTTTACTCGACTTGAATCACGGCAAAGCCTTATTTTTCTAGATAGTAGCTATAAAAAAAGAAAGAAGGCTTTTTAAGGGGATTGGGGATCCTCCCACGTCAAAAGTATAGAAAATATTTACAATATCCCTTGCCTGAAACATTTTTGAAAATCAAACTATAATATTAGGAGGCTATTTGAAGTGGTCCTTTCCCATAATCCTTTTGAAACTTGAATACAAATAAAATATATTTAGAGTGGTCTTCGCCTAGAATTAGATGCCCACTAAAGAAGCTATTTGAAGTGGTCTCCCCCTGGCATATATTTAAAAATTGGGTGACTTTAGAACTATTTAGAGTAGGTCTCTTCCAGGAAATATTTTTAAAAATTGCCGATCTCAGAAGCTATTTTAAACCATTTACCAAGGAAATTTTGATGATTGATTGCCTTTAAGTTAGAATATATTTAAAAGAGTGGTCTTCTCCCGGAAAACTTTCGAAAATTTAATGCTTCTAAAAGTTATTTAGAGTTTGATAAAAATCTGTCTTTCAGCTTCAAGTTCGAAAATCTAAGAAGGGAGTGAGATAAATCTAAATTGGGGCAAGTTTATTCAAGGGAAGAGAGGAATTTATTCCAGGGAAGAGAGGAATTTATTCCAGTCAGGGGGGACAAGTTCTTTCCAGAGGGGGAACGCCTCCCCTTCTATTACTACACCAGTTCTTGACTTTGATTTGTACATTAAAAATACTTTGTTAAAAATTTTACAATATACAAAAATTAATACTTAACTTAATTGAACACTAAAAATGTACACACATGGTGAAGCATTTAAAATTAACTTGATTTACTGCCTAACTCTCTTTTTGTGTCAAATTTAATTTAAGTATAAAAATGATAGACTCCGCGAAGTTTCCAAACACTTCAAAATTAAGAACCAGACTGGACCGAACCAATGATATAATTGTGACAAATGTCAGTAAGTTACTCCGGAGGAAATCCCAGCTCATGGGCTGGACATGTACTGTTCTTTAGTATATATAGGCATTTTAGTGCTTCTCATTCATGTTTTTATTAAGAATTTTTTTCATCTTCGACATATTTTTTAACTTTTGAATCTGTACCTTGGACTCGGGCCTCTGGAAGTCCCTGGTCTGGTACCATGGTACTATTATTATTATTATTATTATTATTATTATTATTATTATTATTATTAGTAGCACCGCGTCTTACTACCCGTTCGGGTTATACGCACTTACGCTAATGTGTAATGGTAGGGTGATTGTGAGATGAAATGGAGGACCTACAGTTTAACGTGGAATCCGAACCACGGTGGAGGCCTGGCATTCCCCACATTCACAAGATGTCTTGTCAGAGGTGAAGGAAGGGTTTGGTAATCAGATAAATCTTTGCCGGGACCGAGGATTGAACCCCGGCCGCCAGCACAGAAGTCTGACACTTTACCCCTAGACCGCCAGGTCACCCCAAACACTAACAGAATATATAATGGCGTTTTAGCTAGCTAGTGCCTCTTCTCATATTCTTTTTTTTTTAACACACACGTTCGGGTTATATGCTTAATTAATAATTACGCTGATGGATTAGAAAGGAGGAAGGTTGAATTTAGAGGACGTGAGCCCACATTTGCGTGGAGGGAGGGTTGAAAACCATTTAGGTAAAACCACCTCCATTTCACCCGATTGAGATTCGAACCTCAATCTTCCCGCCCTCGACAGCATAGCTCAACACGAAACTAGCACGTTAGCTAACTACGTCACCGAGGCGGGTTTCTCATATGCTAATTGGTTTATACGCCCATCCATAATGCACAAGTAATTAAATCAACTTTATGAATTGAGCCTTATTCACTTTGATTCAGTTGTGAATCTCCATCATTGAACGTAAAGTGTTTCAACTTATTGTGCATCATTTAATTATCATCTATACGTTGTCCGGCCTCGTGGTGTAGTGGTCAGTATGTACCTGGCCACGAACCTTGGGGTTCCGTGTTCAGTTCCCGGCTGGTACCTTGTATATTTTCCTCACAGGGGAATTATCCCAACGGTCACCAGGAGGGGGTAAATTAGACTTGAAGTTAGTAATAAGACTTTCACTGGGCCACACCTACCTATTCACTATCGTCACATCATCTTATTGCGGGTACTACGTGTAGACAGCCTCCTATGGTGTACCCCGGGCAACGCTCTGTGCCATCAGAGCGGCTAATTAGTCTACATACAGACAACCTCCTATGGTGTACCCCGGGCAACGCTCTGTGCCATCAGAGCGGCTAATAGTCTACATACAGGCAACCGAGCTGGATGTCTCGTCCCTTGCGGTTATACATAAAATACGATAAAAATAATAACAATTAAAATAAGCTATACGTTATGCATGAACCTAAGTCTGGTTCTTATTTTACGGTAAAAATCAAACTCTGTGAATAGTGTTAATCAACGCTGTTTTTGCTACTTACACAACGGCTGAGAGGGCGGAGTTTGAAAGTTACTGATAGAAAATATTAATTTTAGGATTTCGGAAAGCACGAGAGGGCACAATAATGCTCACATGTTCGAAGGTGGATTGGTAAGTAATTATATTATTAGAAATGTTAGAAACAAAAAGTGCATTCCAAAATATTCTTAGCGAGAAGAGAGCTTGGAGCCTTAAAAGGTTTCGAATCCTATATTAACAATTGTAAAAATATCATTTATCAAAGCAAGTAGCGACAAATTTTAGTTGAACTTTTTCCAATATGAGCTGGTGATGATGATGATGATAATAATAATAATCGCAACTTACAATTATTATATCTACACAATTAACTGCTTACCCACCGATCTCTCTTTCTCTCTCATCGCACGAGATTCC